>JAJOOI010015553.1:0-44311 GCA_029582585.1 Solanum bukasovii | reverse complement strand
TATCATAAATAATATTAAATAAATATTCAGATTAAAACAACTATCGGAAGAATATTACAATAAATATTATTACATTTTACCATGAATTCCGCACCCCCAAAAAATAATATTAAAGAGATATCAAGATTAAGACACTTAGCAAAAAAAAAGTATTATAATAAAATCTTTAAAATAAATTACTCACCTACCACACTACCACCTACCACACTACCCCTTCCATGAATTCCTCAACTACCAATTCCGCACCGAAAAATGGTATATTTAACAAAAAAAATAGAAATATTTAACGTAGTTCGGTCTGTCGACCTAATCCATAAGAGGTGATAAATAATCCACCAAATACAAAAGGATACAAAATATCGAGAGAAATAACCTCACAAAATTTACTAAGAATAAGAAGTTCACACATGTGAAAACATAACACTCGTGTCTCACAAATTCTCCTCCTAAATAGAACTCTACATGCCCTTAGTCCTTAGATATAGATTTCCATTAAATTTACATCTGCACACAAATGTAACACTTTGATAAAAAAATTCAAAGAAAAATCTTTGTTACCCTCAAATAAATTATGGTTAAAATTGAACTTATCAAGTTGAAGGAAAATCCTATTAAGGCTAAAGTTGAACCTGTCAAGATGAAGGAAAATCCAACCAATAATAATGAACTAGGCATACACAGAACGATAAATATCCTTGAACTATGATCAAAATCTCAAAAACACCGTCTGACAGTCTCACTAGGCATCCTCCGTCAAAAGTTAATTCTCAATAGCATCTATCTTAGATTCATCAACCTCAACACCCCTTGAACTCACAACAAATACCAAGAAAACAACTTCATCAACATAGAATGAACACTTTTCAAAATTAGCATAAAGTTGTTCCTTCCTAAGCACATCAAACACACATCTCAAATGATCTATATGCTCATGCATGATTTTACTATAAATCAAGATATCATCAAAATAGACAACTGATGCTTATCGTGACCAATGACACTAACCTACGGTACGAGTGTCTACGATCGTCGATAATATAGTAACCCAACTAAAGGTTGGGGTCGTGTCCCAAGGGAGTGGTAGTGAAAATAGTAGTTAGGCTAAAATTTTGTTCTAGTTAGCTGTAGTTGAGAAATTATCGAATAAAAACAAAGTAAATTCAAGTGGGTGACACCAAAGTGTCAAATATCAATGGGGGTTTTGTCACAAGTAGTAAAAACAACAAAAGTAAACAAGAAAATCAAGTATGGGGGAAAGTTGTTGGGGTGTGACCGCAATACAAATTGAGATAAATCGTTGGGTACATGCTTTCGATAGGAAAATTGCAAGATAATAGTGAATAGGCTAAGCTTTAGATGGAAATAAGTTCCCTCTCGGGAAACTTACCCCATTTCAAATGGGTTCCTCTCGGACACCCACTTGCCACATGAAGACCAGTGTACGCCTTACCCCACTCACTCTTTCGAGCTAAGTGTTACGATATGGGACTAGGGTTCACCCTCTCGGGCTGAACCTCATGTCGACCCACTCCTTAGGCCATCAGCCTAGTGGTTTTGGTTTCACAACCTCCTTCTCGGACAAGCCGAAAACACATGGGTGGTTTTGTATTTGCAACTACAAACCCATTAAATTAAACCACAACCACTAGGTAAAATCACCATTAAAATACATCTAACCTATCAGCAAGTAAGACCCAACAACAATATCAACACATATTTGCTAAATCACACCCCAAGAATAGGGGTTTTTAGCCACACATCAAGAAATAATAAAATACACCTAAAATGATAGTAAAATCAAATGGGTATAATAAATTAAACCCTGATTTAAGAAAAGGAAGAAGAATAGAGAAGACCCACTTCCAACTTGGGAAAGATGAACTCCTTTCTTCAAGTTTCCAAAACTCTCTCCAAACTTGAGAGAAAATATCTAAAAAGTACTATTCTATTGTAAATAAAAATAATAATGTTCGACTCCCTAAAATTAATAAAAAAGTTTAGTATTTATAGACTTCAGAAATTAGTGCTGGCGGATCATTCGACAACTTTAGTCGGAATCGTCGATTAACTCAGTGATTCTCCCTTTGGTGTAGTCGTCATCGTGTTGCACTAGCCTTCAGCATCGTCGTGCTCTGTGTCATTGGGCGACATAGTACTGCTTCGCGGATCTATTCGGCGGCACGCCGACTGCTCCTTTCATCGCCTTTTTGATCCTGCTCCTTCAGGGCTTCGCGTACTGGAACAAAGGGAGGAGTGTGTCCCTTCGACGAATCGCCAAGTGTTCTTGGAGATGCTCAAGCTTCAGCTTTTTCGTTCTTTTCAGCCTTTTAGCGCCTAAGTGTCCATGCTTTCCCTAAAACTTCAAATACCTGAAACTTAAGAGTTTTCATCAGATATTAAGACAAAATAAGCATTCGAGGACACTATTCTTATCAAAATAAAGCCCTAAAAGAGTCCGAATCGTGGACTCATCAACACCCCCAACTTAAACTTTTGCTTGTCCTCAAGCAAACTCAAGTTCAGCCGTTCAAAAAGGGTGTCTCAAACAGTGCTACACAAGACTCAATCATGAATGCACACAACAAGACTCAATTTACTTATGCAAGGATCAATTGTGCACTCAAAGATTCAAGTTGTGACACACCATTACCAAAGATTCTCATGCTCTCAATACTTGCTACTTGTGCAAGTTCAAGCTCAACAAAATGTATCTAATTGCCCTCACATAAAGAATGATTCCATATTCACACACACAGGTTAATCAATTCAAGCTCAGGAATCAGATGCAACGCTCACACTAAAAAAGAGGAACGCAATGTATGCTTTCACCCATAGGTTTGCCCTTATTTTCCAATCAACTTTCGATTCGGCTTACTCAAGATCAAAAAGGTCTTTCTTAAGCTTGTAATAGGGCTGAGTGCAAATGTATGGTCACTTAGGCTCAGTGACTTTTTCATCCTAGTCAGGTGTTGTGTTGTCAAGGCAGTCCCTTCTTTCCCTTTCCCTTTAAATTGAACCACAACCACTAGGTGAAATCACAATTAAAATACATCTAATCTATCAGCAAGCAAGACCCAACAACAATATCAACACATATTTGCTAAATCCACCTCAAGAATGGGGTTTTTAGCCACACATCAAGAAATAACAAAATACACATAAAATGATAGTAATATCAAATGGGTATAAGAAATTAAACTTTGATTTAAGCAAAGGAAGAAGAATAGAGAAGACCCACTTTCAACTTGGGGAAGATGAACTCTTTTCTTCAAGTTCCCAAAACCCTCTCCAAACTTGAGAGAAAATATCTAAAAAGTACTATTCTATTGTAAATAAAAATAATAATGTTCGACTCCCTAGAATTAATAAAAAGTTCAGTATTTTTAGACTTCAAAAATTAGTGTTGGCAGATCATTCAGCGACTTTAGTTGGAATCGCCGATTAACTCGGCGATTCGCCCTTTGGTGTAATCGTCGCCGTTTTGCACTAGCCTTCAGCATCATTGTGCTCTGTGTCATTGGGAGACATAGTACTGCTTCGCGGATCTATTCGGCGGCACGTCGACTGCTCCTTTCATCGCCTTTTTGATCCTTCTCCATCAGGGCTTCGCGTACTGGAACAATGGGTGGAGTGCGTCCCTTCGGTGAATCGCCAAGTGTTCTTAGCGATGCTCAGGCTTCAGCTTCTTCGTTCTTTTCATTCTTTTTTGTTCCTTTTTGAGCCTAAGTGTGCATGCTTTCACTAAAACTTCAAATACCTGAAACTTAAGAGTTTTCATCAGATATTGAGACAAAATAAGCATTCGAGAACACTATTCTTATCCAAATAAAGCCTTAAATGAGTCCAATTTGTGGACTCATCAACAACCACAAACTTCCCTATGAAGGTATTCTTCGCATGATTCATGAGACGCATAAAAGTACTAGGAGCATTAGTGAGACCGAATGACATCACCAACCATTCTATAAGAAGATTAGATTAGTCTCACTAAATATATTTTCTTATAATTTGCTTCTTAAAGCACCGTCTAATATTTTAAAAAATTCTTGTTATAGTGTAGTGTTTGAGAAAAACTTGAATTTCTTTTCTTACAAAATGATTAAACCCATCGCAAAACATGTAAAATTGATAGACAATTTCTTACTTAGATACCTAGGTTTAGAATTGTTCGATTGCGCACTCAACATTTTAAAAAGTTGCATATTAAACACAAAGTACTGACATGGCGAGATAATGTTGCTCACTTTCTTAGACAAATTAAGTGGATCTCAAATAATAATTTTTTCTTTTTCTGTCAAAGAATTTATCTCTCTTTTTCACAGACATAACAACAACAAAAATTTTAAAGAAAAATTCTCAGTATCGTCTTCTCTGATGGATTAGTTGTTGCTTTTCTCTTTATTTTTCATTTTGGTTGTCCTTTTTAAAAAAAATAAAATAATAATAACTGGTTTGACTTTTCAATAGGAACCCTAATTTTTTTTTAAAAAAAATCATGTCAACTTCAGATGTCTCCAATGAGTTCAGCCTTACAAAAACAACGTGACAACGGAGGGTCCCCATGGTGAAACATCTTCAATCTCTCATTCTATCGATCACTATCTGCAGTTCCCTTCATCTAGCAACCAGGTGCTTTTAGAAATCCACCACACTGCTCAAACATAAAAAGATAACATCTTCCAAAGCTCTGGAAACCTGTTAGAACAGACAACCAACCACCCTCCCTATTACAAGCTAGGGAACAACTCTTATGCAAAATGTCAAAGATCTTTATAAAAAAACCATCACAAAAACATCTAGACCAAAAAGCACTTGGCGAACTACACGACATTCACTACCGATGACGAGATCACCCATACTAATAAAACCAGGAAACTCTAAACACATTACTACTTGAAAATATAAATGAATTGCACAAAAGAGAGTGAAAACTGGAGAGAACAAAACATGACCTACATGAAGTTCCACAAGGAAAACTAAAAGGTTGGGGATTATTAAGTTCGGTGAATTTGTTTCCATATATGCAGCACATGACTGTTAACACAAGGTCACATGAAAGTAGGAGTGGGCATAAATACCGAAAAAATAGAGAAAAGAATGCCCATCCCTACCTGAAAGAGAATCCAGGACTACTTAGCAATTAGTAGCTAGCAAAGAAAGCTTGTGCCAACTGTAAAACTCAAACCTGCAAGGAGAACCTAAAAAATATTCATAACTCAAAGTACCAAAAATCTTCAAAAACATAGTACCAATGATTCCTTGAAGCTTAAAAATGTAAACGTACCACATCAAGATAATGAATTCCACATGTCGAGAACAATTCAGAAATGTGACTGCAGTTGAGCTCATTAATTTTAACTCCCTATGGCTCTGCTACCGTGATGCTTGACCAAGCCTCGTTAACAGTGATACATAGATCCCCCATATGTAGTTCAGTACTAGAGGGTAAGACAACACTACCCTTAAAAAGCCAGACACAATGGTTTCTCTAAATATTCACAAAGATTGCAATGGTTTTTAGTAATACATCATGTGACGGTCATACCCAAAATAAGCTACAGTGATGAGTTAGACCTGTAAAATCTTAATATGTGTAGAACTCTTATAGTGCATCAGAAAAGAGACTAACAGGACATCATAAGCAACATGCTCAAACAAAAATTCCAAGGACCATGTCATGATGAGATTTCACCTCCTTCTATGTCCCCCTATAATATGAAAAGCAACGTATTAATTTGACCATATTTCTAGAATTAGTAGCCCATAGATACTACTTAGAGTATACCCCTCACATGACAACATGGATACTGCTTAGAGTTTTTTCTAGTTTCTGGGCCTATACAAAAAAATTCTATCTCAAAAATCAACAAAACAACTAACCAACATAATCAAACAGGACATTTAGCCCGTTTGAGTCCTTCTAAAGTGTACTAACACTTTCTATCGATTCTAACTACTCTAAATGACTTCTAAACAGTTAGAAATTATTCGTAAACACGAATCATACCCTTTAATCCATAAATTCAAATTCAAGGAAAGTTAAGAGCCAAGTCTAGAGAGTTCTTAGAGTCTTTTCAAAAGTCTTTTGCAAATATTTTAAAATTATTTTAAAAACTTGAGTATTGAGTAAGAATAAGAGTGGAGTTCATTTCTTCAAAAGATTATATGGGAACTAAGTATTCCCAAGAGTAAAATGTGTTCACATTTAAACAAGAGAGGAAACACCGATTTCCACGAGAGCTTTTGAGCTAGTTTTTGAGTAATAATCTCAAACCACAGAGAAAGATTTATGTTTTTAAAAATATGAGTTGAGTATATTTTGGGAGTAGTATTGAGCACCGATATGGGGAAGAGTTCATAATAACTCTAGTCTCCATAAACCATGTAGTCATCGTGGGTAGAAAGGGTCATACTTTTAGATGATTCCTTAATGCTTTTTAGCATAGACTAGTGGATTCACTTAGTTGAGTCATCCTATATCCTGACAAGTTATAGGACAGTTCTGGCAGCGTGGGCAGGACGATGTACCTTCACATAGCTCATAGTGATGGTTGTCGGTAAGAGAAACTCCCACAGAAGTATATTACTTTATTATATATATATATATATGTATATATATACACACACATTGAGTTGTTATTGTATTTTTCAATACATTGAGGTTCTACCTACTATTTAAATGCTTTATATAAACTGCATCTTTACTGTTGTTTATTTATGCATTGAGTTGAGTATCCATGAGTTGAGTGTTTCTTTCAGAATTCAGTTCAAGCTTAAGTTAAGTTTAGTTTTCCCCTCTCATGCTCTTACTTTCAATGTACTGATGCCATTTGGGCTGCATCGTTTTATAATGCAGATACAGGTAATCAGGATCAGCATCCGGCGCCTCATTGATCCAGTCGATCACTAAGAGTCAGTTGGTGAGCCTCCTTGCTTTCCGGAGGATCCTTTGTTTACATTGTTTTTAGTATTTTTAGTTGTTAGGATGACAGGGGGTCTTGTCCCGACATCCCTCATAGTTTAGAGGCTTCATAGACATTAGTTATTTGTTCTTTAGTCTTTCCATTTTCAGTTGTTTATGTTAAGACTTGAGTTTCCACTTTGGCTAAGTTGAAGGTTTGTTTAAAAAACATTCTAAGTTTAGTTTGAGATAGTTGAGTTTAAATTGCATTTGAATTCTCTTACTAATTCTTAAAGTCTTCTGCTGAAAGTCTAGCTAGGCCAAGGGTTCGCTTGGGGCGAGATATGGTTCTCGAGTGTTGTCATGACCCAGACCATCGTGACTGGCACCCACACTAACCCTCCGGTGAGAGAACCATTACTACAATACAAACCCAACAACTAATCCAAAACGAAAGCATTTAAGTTATGGAAGCAAGTTAAATAGCTAAAAACTGAAGTTCCCATAAACTTCCAAAAGATCTAACAACTAAACAAATGTGGAAGAGATAAGCCTAGAACCTGAAAGTCAATGTACGAAAACATCTAACAAGATCCATAATTCTAACAAGAAGGGTTACAACCCCAAGCTAATGAACTAATAACTAACTAGAAAAGTCTAAGTCTGAAATGATGGACACAGACGAAAGAGAACTCATGCCAGCCCGGAAGAACTGGCTCACCCTTGAATTCGATCGGCGATCACTGATCTTCTATGCGAGGTCTGTCAATAGCCGCATAAAGATGCCCTGTACTCAACAAAGAAAGAGCAAGTGCAGTATCAATACTCAACCACAGTGTATTGGTAGGATCACCCGGCTATCCCACTAAGTGCAACATACATAAGCCATTACAACAATAGAATCACATGCATATATCGAACATATACAACATTATCAACATTTACAAATGAGGTGCAGTTTCACATTTATAAAGATACACAATTATATCAAATCATTGGTCCTCTCATGGAACCCAAACCCAAACAGTTAGCATACCAGAATGTGGTACCCGATCCAATGTTTATGCCGAAATATGGAAACCGATCCCATAATTATGCTGGAACGTGGCAACCGATCCAAGTTAGTGTGTCGAAACATAACACCTGATCCATTCAACAAGCCACAATCACAATCACAAAGTACATTCTCATAATCATACAATCAAGTCATGATTCATGGCATTCATCATTCATATTCCCTCATTTACAATTAATGTGATTAATAATGCAACATTCGTATACATACACGTATCATAATGGAGCAAGAACAGACATACATCACACAATCATAGAATCATAACCATCACCTACCTCGAAAAAAGCTTGAACCCTTAAGAAACTTGATTCTTCCCTTTTCGGATTCGTTCCACTTGTTTTTGGTCGACAAACGATCAATATAATACAGGAATCAATAAACAATAACTAATAACCCGAATTACTAACAATTCTATCAACCTTAGATTATACCCATGATCCCCATACTTAGATTAGGGATTTATTCACCATAATTTCTAGATCAAAACCCTTCCCATCGATAATTACCTATTAGATTACGTTCTACGGATCGAAAAATAGATTCGGGGAGTGAAAATCTTACCTTTAGCCTCAAGAATGGTGAAACACTGTGAAGAAAAGCCCTGGGTTCGTTCCTTAGCTCTCAAGTTCAAAAATTGCAGAATAAAGACGTTTTGAGGTTTATTTCTGACTTAAATCGTGACTGTCCCGCTATGGCGGCCCCTAGCCCGCCACAGCGGCCCCACCCTGGCGGCAGAATTCTCATCCAAGCGGCTTGCATAGAACCAGTGAGTCAATTTAAGTATTCGAACCTCCCATTCACAACATGCCTTCAACCAACGACACTCATAAACTACCCGTTCATGCTAAGATCAGTTTCGGGAGTTCTACTCGCCCAAATTCAATTTTGTAAAGTCGTACGGGTTCCTTAATGACTTATCTATCTAGTCATGTAATATAATTCATAATTTAATCACCTAATTGTTACCAGATTTCCCTAGACTTTAATGACTCCAATTTCATCCAAATTTGGACTAAGTTGGGAAATTCCAAGTTACTACAAAAAAGTTTTCCGACCCAAATTTTTTCCCCGTTGGCTTTCCTTTAACGAAGGAACCCGGTCAGTACAATAGATACCAATTTACCCATCACTTGTCCCCGAGTGACAAACTTAGGAAAATAGGCTAATGAAGGAATGGAGTAGTACCTTAATCGACGAACAATCGGGGATACTTGTCTTGCATGTCCTTCTTGGTTTCCCAAGTAGTTTCCTCAACTGGATGATGCTTCCATTGAACTTTCACGGACTTACACTCCTTGGTCCTCAGCTTACGCACATCACGATCAAGAATTGCAATCGGTTCCTCCTTATATTAGAGGTCTTTGTCTAACACAATGAAGTCCCATTTAATGATATAATCCTCGTCATCATGATATCTCTTCAACATAGACACATGAAATACCGGGTGAACACCCGATAGATTAGGAGGTAAAGCCAATCTATAAGCCGCCAGCCCTACACATTCAAGAACCTCAAATGGACCAATGTATCGCGAACTTAGCTTGTCTTTCTTGCCAAATCTCATCTCCCCTTTCATTGGTGATACCTTAAGAAGAAGATTCTCACCAGTCTAAAATGCCATGTCTCTTGATGGTCCGCATACTTCTTCTGCCTACTGTGGGTTGCTAAAAGCTTAGCTTGAATACACCTCACCTTATCTTGAATATCCTTCACTAAATCAACCCCCAAAGGTTTCATATCTCCAACCTCGAACCATCCTATGGGTGATCTACATCCCCTACCATAAAGTGCTTCAAATGGTGCCATATCAATGCTGGAGTGATAAGTATTATTGTATGAGAACTCACACAAAGGTAAGAACTTATCCCAATGCCCTCCAAAATCAATCACACATGCCCTCAACATATCTTCTAACACTTGAATAGTCCTCTCGGACTGCCTTTCCGTCTGTGGATGGAAAGTGGTACTAAAAGTGAGTTGTGTGCCCAATTCATCATGTAATTTCCTTCAAAACTTAGAGGTAAACTGAGTACCACGATCTGAGATGATACAAAGGGTACCCCATGCAGCCTCACTCTCTCTTTCACATAAACCTTAGCCAATTGTTCAACATTATAATCTATTCTTACCGGAATAAAATGGGCTAACTTAGTCAATCTATCAACCACTACTTAAATAGAATCAAACTTCCCCAAAGTCTTGGGAAGACCAACCAATAAATCCATGGCTATCATTTCCCACTTCCATTCCGGAATTGGCATTCTCTGAAGCAAACATTGCAGGCCTTTGATGCTCATACTTTACTTTTTGGCAATTTTGACACTTCACCACAAACTCCGTTATGTCTTTATTCATGCCCGACCACCAATAAATTCACTTGAAATCTTGATACATATTGGTCAACCCCGGATGAATGGAGTATCGCGAACCATGGGTCTCTACCAATAATTTCTGAATGAAGTCGCCAAATCGAGGAACACAAATCCTTCCTTTAAAATTGAGTACACCTTCAACATCAAGAGTGGTCTGTTGTGCCTTACCCATCACAGTCTTCTTCTTAAGTTCATTCAAATTTTCATCCTCTAATTGCTTAGCCTTGATCTCTTCATTAAATATGGCCCTTAGTTCAATGCTAGCTAACACCCCACCTTTTTCTGAGATGCCCAATTGCATGAATTTAGACTCCAAGGTCTGAATTTTCTGGGCCAAATGTCGCTTGGTTACACTCACGCAAGCTAGACTACCCATACTTACAACTTTTCGACTTAAAGCGTATGCCACAATATTAGCCTTACCCGGATGGTATTGAATGGTGACATAATAATCCTTGAGTAACTCCATCCACCTTAGTTGTCTCAAATTTAGATCCTTTTGAGTGAACACATTCTACAAACTACGATGATCAGTAAACACCTCACACTTAACACCATAGAGGTAATACCGCCAGATCTTAAGAGCAAACACTACCGCTGCCAACTCCAAATCATGTGTTGGATAATTCCCCTCATGCACCTTCAATTGACGCGAGGCATAAGCTATAACATTCTTATCATGCATCAACACAACACCCAAACTAGAATGTGAAGCATCACAATAAACAATAAAATCTTTACCTTCAACTGGTAATGTTAGAATAGGTGCGGTGGTGAAAAGAGTCTTAAGCTTTTGGAAGCTCTCCTCACATTTTTCAGTCCATTCAAATAGTATCTCCTTTTTGGTCAAATTTGTCAAGTGAGTGGCAATAGAAGCAAAGTTCTTCACAAATCGCCGATAGTAGCTAGCGAGCCCCACAAAACTCCTAACTTCTGTCATAGAGCTAGGTCGAACCCAATTCTTAACCGCCTCAATCTTTTGAGGATCTACCATTACCCCTTCTTTTGAAACTACATGCCACAAAAATGTAACCGCAGTCAACCAAAATTCACACTTAGAAAATTTAGCATACAACCTTTGTTTCCCAAGAACACCCAGAACAATAAGAAGATGGTCAACATGCTCTTCCTCACTTTTCGAATAAACCAAAATGTCATCAATAAAAACTATGATGAATGAATCAAGAAATGGTTTGAACACCCCATTCATCAAACTCATAAAAGTTGCAGGCGCATTAGTCAACCTAAGAGACATAACTAGAAATTTGTAGTGCCCATATCGGGTTCTAAACGCCATCTTGGGCACTTCCTCGGGCCTATTTTTTAATTGATGGTAACCAGACCTTAGATTAATTTTAGAGAAGATTGAAGCACCTTGCAATTGGTAAAAAAGATTTTCTATTCGAGGCAATGGGTACTTATTTTGAATGGTGACCTTATTCAATTGTCGGTAATCAATACACATTCTCATACTACCATCATTTTTCTTAACAAAGAAAACTAGAGCACCCCATGGGGAAGCACTACGATGAATAAATCCTTTATCAAGAAGCTCTTGGATTTGAGCCTTAAGCTCTCTTAATTCTGTCGGAGCCATGCGATATGGAGGGATAGAAATGGGCGAGTACCAGGTTCCAAATCAATGCAGAAATCTATATCCCTATTCGGAGGCATACCAGGAAAATCAGTAGAAAACACTTCTCTAAATTTTGACACCACAAGAATGGATTCAATAGATGGAGACTCAACCTCAACATCCTGAATATGAGACAAATAAGCCAAACAACCCTGCCCTACCAGTTTCCTAGCCTGAATGAAAGATATGATCTTAGCTTGCTTAGGCTTGTATACCCCTTCCCACTCTAAATTTTCCCTTCCCGTAAATTCTAGAGTTACACACTTAGTATTAAAATTAAGCACAACATAATAGGGGGACAACCAAGTCATCCCTAAGATTATATCAAAGTCAGTCATATCCAAAATCACCAAATCAGCCCAAGTCTGAAAACCCATAAACAAAATAGGACAAGCACGATACACATGGGTGACTATGACACACTTTCCAACTGGGGTAGAAACATGGATGGGGACATCAAGTATATCATAAATCATAGCAAATGTTCTGGCAAATCGCACGGACTCATAAGAATAAGTAGAACCCAGATCAAATAACACATTAGCCATCTGGTCACAGACAAGAATAGTACATGTGATCACTTTGTCAGACACCTCTGCCTCATTTTTGCCCGAAAAGGCGTAACACTGAGCCCTATCATCATGACGGAAGACTTCTCTGCCTGGCTGCACTGTACCTTTTCCTGCATTACCATTTCCTCTACCTCTGCGGCCTCGTTGATTTCCATCTCGCCCACTTTGTGGACGTCCTCTACCATTATTACCATTCCTCGCGGGTACCACTGCACTAGACGGCTGGTGTGCAGAATCTAACATGTGTGGGTGGGGACAATCTCTCCTCGTATGCATAGGTTCTCCACAATTGTAGCAAGTACGATCGAAAGATGGCCTGCTGCTCGTCGAAGGTGTGACTCCTTGGCTATCCTAAATTAAATTATGAGGTGGAGTTCCCGAGTAATTACCTATAGAGGCGGGCATGACGGACTGAATTGTCCTGGCTACAAGTGTTGGCCTCCCTGTACCTCTGGAGTAAGATCCTTGAAAGTTGCCTGAATTTTTGGATTTCTTAGCCATTGCCTTGGGCCTGACTGTCTCACCTCACCCCCCCTCCACTTTCTTAACAGAGTGTGTTACCTCATTAAAGCTCCTTCCTGCAGAGGTCATATGAACAGATAATACTTACAACTCAGAAGTCACCAATTGAGTAGCATATCTAGACAAAACATTGAACTTAGCCTCATAAGCAACCACAATCATACCACCTTGCTCCAAAGCCATGAACTCATCCTTCTTAGGATCCCTCAAAGTCCTAGGCACATATGTATCCAAAAATAGAGCATAAAATTGGGTCAAAGTAAGTGGAGGTAAACCTGAAGATCTGCATTCCATATAAGCTCTCCACCACTACTTAGCCTCACCTTGAAGCTGAAACGTCACGAACTAAACCCCATGCTGATGGACAATTCCCAACTTATGAAGCCTGTCATAGCAATCTAAGATGAACTCATATGCATCCTCACTCTCAGAACCATGGAACATAGGCAGTTTCAACTTCAAAACTTGGTCAATATCTCATGTTCATTTCCAAAGCAGGACCCAATAAAGGATGAAAGAAATCATCATTACCTCCAGTTCCACCCACCTTAGGGACACTGATAGTAATAGGAGGATTGGCGGGAGCTTGAGTTGTTTGAACAGAAGGAAGCACTCTAGGACCAACCAACCCTTTCAAGAATGACATGATCTGTAGAGCTAACACTAGGTCTATGGGATGAATACCTGTAGTCTCGGCCTGCACCACTTTCTCTTGTCCAACCTCCTCAAGATTTTCAACCTCAACATTCTCCTCTATCTCTTCATGATGTACGGGAGGGGCCTCATTTTGGGGAGCATTTTTGACCGGTACCCCATCTCTAGTAGGCGCCACTCTTCCTCGACCTCTATCCCTAGCGATTCCTCTACCATTGCCTCAACTGCGACATCTCACTGCAGATTCCTCAGCTGGAGCATTAACGGGAGCTACGGGCCTGACGCCGTTGAATCTAGTGTTAACCATCTGCGGGCAGAAAAGTGAAGGAGGTTAAATACCAATTTGAATCGACAAATACCAATTGGAATCATGTTATAGCACGAAAGGAGACAAGAGAAAACAAAGAGATTTCCTAAATTCCTATAGCCTCTCGAAGAAAAGTACAAGCGTCTCTGTACCGTTCCGCAAGACTTTACTAGACTTGTTTTTGTACATCGAGAACAACAAACCTACGCTCTGATACCAACTTTGTCACGACCCAGACCATCGTGATTGGCACCCACACTAACCCTCCGATGGGAGAACCATTACTACAATCCAAACCCAACAACTAATCCAAAACTAAAGCATTTAAGTTACGGAAGCAAGTTAAATAGCTAAATACTTAAGTTTCCATAAACTTCCAAAAGATCTAACAACTAAACAAATGCGGAAGAAATACGCCTAGAACCCAAAAGTCAATGTACCAAATAATCTAACAAGATCCATAATTCTAACAAAAAGGGTTACAACCCCAACCTAATGAACAAATAACTAACTAGAAAAGTCTAAGTTCAAAATGGTGGACACAGACGAAAGAGAACTCATGGCAGCCCGGAAAAATTGGCTCACCCTTGAACTCGATCAGCGATCACTGATCTTCTAATTGAGGTGTGTCAATAGCCGCCTGAAGAGACTCTGTACTCAACAAAGAAAGAGCAAGTACAGTATTAGTACACAAACACGGTGTACTCGTAGGATCACGCGGCTATCTCACTAAATGCAACATACATAAGTCATTACAACAATATAATCGCATGCATATACCGAACATATACAATATTATCAATATTTACGAACGAGGTGCAGTTTCACATTTCGAAAGATACACAATTATATCAAATCATTGGTCCTCTCTTGGAACCCAAACCCAAACAGTTAGGATACCAGAACATGGTACCCGATCCAATATCTATGCTGGAACGTGGCAACCGATCCAAGTTAGTGTGTCGGAATGCAACACCCGATCCTTTCAATAAGCCACAAGCACAATCAAAAAGTACATTCTCATAATAATACAATCAAGTCATGATTCAGGACATTCATCATTCATATTTCCTCATTTACAATTAATGTGATCAATAATGCAACATTCGCATACATACACGTATCATAATGGAGAAAGAACAAACATACATCAGACAATCATAGAATCACAACCATCACTGATGAGTCCAAAAATTAGACTCATTTAGGGCTATATTTTAATAGAAATTGTGTCCTCAAATATTTATTTTATCACAATATCTAATGAAAACCCTTAAGTTTCAGATATTTGAAGTTTGAAGGAAAACATGGACACTAAGTCACAAAAAGGAACGAAAAGGCTGAAAAGAATAATGAAATTAAGGCCTGAAGATCGCCGAGTCCACTTGGAGAGTCGCCGAAGAGTCTTATTTCTCCTTTTGTTCCAGTGTGCTTAGCCTTGAAGGAAATGAGAAAATCAGCGATGAAAAGGAGAAGTCGACGTATCGCCGAACAACTCCGCGAAGCAGTGCTATATCTCCCAATTATCCAGGACACAAAGATGTTGAAGACAACTGATGAAAGGCAATGAAGTATACAAAAGGGTGGATCACCGAATGCATTGGTGATTCCCTCTAACGTCGCCGAGAGATTCTTCGTATCACATTTTCTGAAAACTACAAATACTAGCTCAGTTTTTAAGGAGAGAATTTTTACCTTGTTTTACCGAGTGTTTAGATTATTAAGTTTTAGACAGAGTTTTTTTTTTGAGATATTCTCTCTAAGTTTTGGAGAGGGTTTTGAAGAACTTGGAGTTTTCAAGGGTTTCATCTTCAATAAATTGGACTTGGGTCTCTTGAATTCTTCACTTTTGGCTTGTTTTAAAACTTAGTCTTGTATACCCATTGATTGAAACTGATAGTGGTATACGTCTTTATCTCTTTTACACGTGTAGCTAAATCCCTAATTCTTTGGGTGTGATTTTGTGAATATGGGTTAGATTAGATGTTGGGCCTTGCTTGTTGATAGTTTAATCGTAGTTTAATCGTTTAGTGGTTAGGGATGAACTTAATGAGGTTGTAGTCGCAAATATAATCTGATATATGGTGTTTACGGCTTGCTCAAGAGAGAGGTCGTAAAACTAAGACCACTAAATTGATGGCAAGTGCGAGTGGATCGACATGAGGTTCAGCTCGAGAGAGTGAACCCTAGTCCCATGTCCACACACTCAGCTCGAGAGAGTGAGTGGGTTAAGGCGGAGGCTGTTCTTCATGCGGCAAGTGGGTGTTCTAGAGGAACCCGCTTGAAACGGGGTAAGTTGCTCGAGAGAGAGCTTATCCCCCTTAAAGTCTAGCCTAGTCATAATTACTCTACGAGTACTCTATCAAAAGCATGTACCGATGATTTAGTCTATCCCGTATTCCATTCACATCCCAAGAATCCCCCTTTCATTTATTATATCTCTTTGTTAATTTTGCAGTTTTTACTTACTTATGACAAAACCCCCATTTGATACTTGACGCTTGCATCACCCTTTTTAAATTTGTTATGTTTTCATTCGCCAAAGTCTTTTGCTACGGTTAGCTTTAGCACTTTCGCACTTGACCACTAACTTTCACGCCCACTCCCTTGGGACTCGACCCCAACCCTTGGTAAGGTTGAGTTACTAAACTATTGTACGATCGTAGACACTTGCATCGGAAGTTGTGTCTTGATTATGCAAACATCAAAATGGCGCCGCTGCCGGGAAGTGGTGTTACGTGAAAGTTTTTGGCTTGAGTCAAATTCTGCTTTCGATAGTCGTGATTTACTAACTTTATTTTTAGTTTTTTTTTCCTTTGAATTTGTTGATGTAGGTAGGTATCCTAAGCATGGCTGGGGAAATGGTGGCAACTCGGCTGAGACGAGCTAAGAAGTCAAGAGACACTTCGAGTTAACTGCATTGGTAACTCGGCTGAACGAGTTGTCCACCAAATTATCAGAGGTGGAAAACTAGTGCAAGAGTCTAGGGAGGTACATACCTCCTCACGAGAGGAATCAGTCTAGAGACAGGGAGAATAATCGCATCGAGGACACACTCCAAATCATTCTCCAAAAGATCACCGAACAAGATCAAATGTTGGAAGATATGAAGGAGAATATTGAAGTGTTAAATAAAATGGTTGGCTCTCACTCTAGATCGATCCAGTTGATCAGGACACTCCTGAATTATGCGGTGCCTCCTCTTCGCCCAAATAAACCATTGGGGTTACCTAGTAACACTAGGGACAACACCACCAATAGAATGTGATTGGGGACTCGCGTTGTGCCACGACGTTAAATAAGACGCTTCTTGGGAGGCAAACCAAGGTTTTAAATGCTTTATTTTGCTTTTATAAATAATGGTGTGTTAGTGGCGCAGGTTTAGAAGCTGAAAGTGTTTGGAAAATACAGATTGGCGAGTAAAATGGTCAGTCGGTGAATCGCTGAAGAGGTCGGCGCGTCCGACTTGACCCGCCGTTTGGCTCAATGCAAGGTTAAGTTAGAGCCTTATAAACTCAGTGAACTAAAGAAGCAGTTCAGCGTGTCGGTGACCTCAATGTAGACTGTCGTCTTGACCCCCAAGAAACTGAACAAACTTTAGCGCTCGGCGGGGCAGGTGATCACTCGGTGAATCGGCGAGTGCGACTAATGTCGCCGAACAGGCACGAACTAGATGGTTTATAATGTCCAAGAAACTTAAAATTTGAAATTCTTCACTTTCCCTCGCTGTTAAACCTCCTAAATTCACACTAAGGTAGTATTTTCTTTATTTTAGCTTGTTGATTTGTGCTCGAAGCTGGAATACTTTGCCGCTTAGCTTTTCAATTACATTTTAATCGGAATCTAAGGTTGGTTTCCGAACCCCGAGTTTATGGTTGAAAATTTTGAACTCTTTTGCAATAATAGTATCGTATTGATGTGTGTTGGGCCTCTCTGGTAGGATTAGAATCCTTAATTGCCTATTTTAAATTTGAAAAGTCTTGCATGTATGGTTTGACTATCAAATGCCCATATTATTTGTGTTTTTTAATGAGTTGGGTCGTGATTGTGTGTTGTTAGATTGATTTGGGGAAGTCTGATTTGCCCACGTTTGTGCTAAATGTAGAAAATTTGCTCAATGATAGAGCGGGTGACACCGCTCTTAAGAGCAAATATCGTCAAATGGCCAAATACGGCAAATCCGGGAGAAATTTGAGTATCCCGAGGTGATGGGTAGTACGGGCCTTGTTTGAATTCCATGAGTGCATGCTTTGATTTTATTTTTGGGGGTTGCGGGGTTACATTCAAAAAGATGGGTTGAAAATAGGCACGTTGGGTCGATTGGCGAGCTAGGTCGAGCTCGTCGAACGACTCAGCGGTTCGCCTAAAGTCCCCATTTCACCAATAATTTGGTGCCTTGATCGATATTTGATACTGTAATTTTCGGCGAGATGCCTTAGTTAGCCGAAGGCACTTGGAGACTCGCCGAAAGTACTCTTTATCGCTCTTTATTTGCACCCCTAAGACCTTATGCACTGTAACTTTCAGCTGACAAACCCTTGCTCGCCGAAAGTAGTCGGTGATTCACCGAAAGGACTCTCCTATCGCCGACTTGCCTTAATTGTTTAGCCAACCCCATCGGTGAGCCAGACTTAGCTCGCCAAAGCGGTTCGGCGACTCGCCGACTGGATCGGTGAGTTTATCTGCAACAAGATTTGTTGTGCTAGAGTTTGATTTTGTTTTCTTAATTTCTCTTGATCTTTTGCAGATATAGTACACGCCAATCTAACCAAACCACCCCAGAGAAAAGCAAAGGGCATTATAATAAACGAAGGAGGATCAAATCCTCCGAAGAGGAGAGCGGATGACCTCCAACGGGGAGATGAAGGAAAGAGGAAGAAGCACATAGCTAGGAAAGGAGCAGCTATTGAAGTAGCCTTTTTTGAACCAGACGATGAGCAACCTCTGCTTAATCGAAGGAATGAACTCCGAGCTAGATCTCAGCCCACGTGTACCAGAACTCCTCTAGCTGCCACTCCTCCGATAACAGACTCAGTGCCAGCTCAGGCACCACCTCCAGTAGCCCCTGCACTCCCTATAGGTCCTTCACCGAGGCTGTTAAACAGATTGAAGGGTGATGGTTTACGGACCATCATAGAGGAGAAGTTACTATCTATGGAGGGTCTGGAAGGCAAGGATCCTGATGTGCTTGAAACTCTCCGATACCATGGATTCAAGAAGTTCACACAGCCCCGAGGCCCTTATATTCCTTTTTGGGTAAGAGAGTTTTACATTTCTTATGGGGAGTTGGTGCCTAAGAACAAGAAGAAGGCAAGTGAGTTTCGACCGGTGAAGTCCGTTATGGTCAGAGGAAAGGAAGTGGAGTGTCACAGTGAGCATATTAATGATGTATTAGGTAGACCGTTGCACTCTATACTTCCTTACGATGGGTTTCCGATTGTTTAGTCCCTGGATGATTTGAAGGGTTGGTTGGCTCCGATGATTTCTGACACCACCTTGAGGTGGATGGATGCAGGGGCTCCTATTGAGAAGAGCGACAGGAACATCGCCTCCAGGTTCTGGTTTGGATTCATCAACAGCACCATAATTCCATCCCAGAACGAGTCTATTATGCGCCATCCTAAGGCGGCTTGCCTTGGTTCTATCCTGTCCAGGAGGTGGATCGATGTGGGACTGCTGATGTCACAGGAGATGGCCATGAGAGCCAAACAGAAGCTGACATCTCTACCATTGCTAGTTTTGGTCATTGAGCTATGCCGGCAAGCTGGAGTACCTCATGACACTACGAGGGATGTTGAAGTCACCCTGTCTTCCTCCACCGATATCCGGCGTATCGAGGCCGAGTTCACATGAGAGGAGGTTGACAGGAGGAGAGCAGCTCCAGCAGACACTTCTCCAAAGCTCAATATTGACTTATTACCAGCAGAGGCATCTTCGCCTACTCCGGCCTCTGAGCCCTCAAGTATGCCCACTCCTTCTTCCTCTTCCTCTTCCTCACAGGCTCCAGGTGCCTCATCATCCTCCCAGCCTGCCAGGATCACTCAGGCCATGATCCTGAAGATGGGGCAGTTGGCCTATTTAGCCGATGTGAGAGCCACCCGATTGGAGAGATCCATCCCAGGGATGATTGATAGTGCCATCTTGGCTACACTGACCCCCCCTTAGAGCCTTTGTTGATGATCTAGCTACCAGAGTCACTGCTTGTGAGATCAGACAGAGGGAGACATCCAAAGTTTCGGCTTTGTAAGCTAAAGTAGCAGATTTAAGGAAGGACGTAGACTATTTGAAGGCTACGGACTTCACTTCACTGATGCAGGATGCTCCTGAGGCTTCGGGGATTCCTTCGGCTACCACAGGAGATGTGCAGGGGGATGGCACAGTACATCAGAGTCGGATGCATAGATCGACGAGGAGTTGATATCAGTACATACTGAGGAGACACAAGAGAGCAGAGATGAAGATATAATCAGAGACTTACCAGATCTTATAGAGACGATTGTGCAGCCGGTGATCCAGACATTGCCGACTGAGACGTCCACAACAACTCCTAGTGGATCTGGCATTGCTATTACATCTGAGGCTACTCCGTGCACAGATGCCCATATACAGACTGCTACACCAGCAACCGAGACCTCGACAGAGGGAGAGACTGCATAGAGAGGACCTTTCTTTACCTCCCTCTCTGTCTTATTATATTTTTACTTTTGGATGCTTTTATTTGCTTTTGAGGACAAATACTTTTTAATTGTGGTGGGGTGAGGGCCACACCTTTTGTGTTGATAGTTGTGTTTTGTGTATATATTTGGGTTGTTCTTCTTTAAAATTGTGTTTTATCTTTTTGTGTGGATAATTGAGTTTATGGCTCCTTTTATTTATTTAATTGCAAAATGATTTCAACCCGTCTGAAAAATTTTGCCACCTTTTGTGTGTGAATGTGGTTGTTCTTGTGCAAAATTTGAGTCTCGGTTTCGACCAATTCCAATGACTTGAATAGTACTCTTAATCGAACGAACATGAATGTGCGGCTACGATGAGGCCAAATGAAGTTGCATAGACAATATGTGAACTCTTTGCATCTCGTTTTGACTAGCCTAGTATCGAATCGAGTCTCTTGTAATGACCGTTGCACACTAGCAAAAGTGTGGAGTCTTGTTTGACTTTAGTGTTTATGCCTAATGTGATGAGCTTTCTTTGAAACATGCATAATAGATCCTAGAATTTGCCCCGTTGGTCCAATCGACTAAGTAAGTCTATCTCTTGATTTGATCTTAGGAAACTTTACAGAGTGTGAGCCAATTTTACATATACCTCTTTTGTGGCCTACCTTGTGAGCATGTGTGAATCTCTCTTGAACAACCTTTGAGCCTTACCTTTCTTTGGAAGAAACTTGATGAAAACTAGACCTTTCTTAATCCATTACCTATAATCCTCTTGAATTGTGGTTAATTGAATAGCCAACTTAGGCCAAAAGCCTAAGTTGGGGGTATGGTGAAAAACAAAAGGAAAAGTCAAGAAGTGCAAGGAAATTCTCCTTTAACCCATGGTGTTAAGAAAAATGGAACCCCTCCATATAAAAAAAAAGAGAAAAAGAATGAAAATGAAAGTTGTGGAATAAATGGGGTTTCCAAACAATCCATGGGAAGTGAATAATGAGATGACTCATGAGCACTAGCAAAAATGATGAAGGAAAAGGAAAAGAAGTGTTGTGAATACCGCATCTCATGATGATAAAAGTCACTGAGCCTAAATGACCATACCTTTGCACTCAGGCCCATTAGAAGCCTTAAAAAGACCTTTTTGATCTTGAGTGAGCTTAAACAAATGTCGATTGGAAAATACGGGCAAACTTATGGGTGAAAGCATGCATTGTTTTCATCTTTGTTAGTGTGACCGTTGCATATGATTCCTAAACTTTAAATTATTAAATCATTATGTGCGAATATGGAATCATTCTTTCTGTGAGGGCATTCGAACACTCTAGTTGAGCCTGAACTTGCATTTGAGGCAAGTATTGTGAGCATGAGACTCTTTGATATTGGTTAGTCACAACTTGAATCTTTGAGTGCACAATTGATCTTTGCATAAGTAAATTGAGTCTTGTTGGGTGCATTCATGATCGAGTCTTGAGTAGCACTGTTCAAGACACCCTTTTTGAATGACTGAACTTTAGTTTGCTTGAGGACAAGCAAAAGTTTAAGTTGGGGGTGTTGATGAGTCCACAAATTGGACTCATTTAGGGCTATATTTTAATAGAAATTGTGTCCTCAAATGCTTATTTTATCTCAATATCTAATGAAAACCCTAAAGTTTCAGATATTTGAATTTGAAGGAAAGCATGGATACTACGCCGTAAAAAGGAACAAAAAGGATGAAAAGAACAAAGAAATGAACGTCTGAGGATCACCGAGTCCAATTGGCGAGTCGTCGAAGGGTCTCACTTCGCCTGTTGTTCCAGTGTGCTGAGCCCTGAAGGAAAGGAGAAAATTAGTTGTGAAAAGAAGCAGTTGGCGTATCGTCGAACGACTCTGCGAAGCAGTGCTATATCCCCCAATTATCCAGGACACAAAGATGCTGAAGGCAACTGATGAAAGGCGACGAAGTAGACAAAAGGGCGGATCGCCGAATGCATTGGCGATTCCCACTAACATCGTCGAAAGATCCTTCGTAGCACATTTTCTAAACACTACAAATACCAGCTCAGTTTTAATTCTTAGGAGAGAATTTTTACCTTGTTTTACCGAGTTTTTAGATTATTAAGTTTTAGACAGAGTTTCTTTTGGAGATATTCTCTCTAAGTTTTGGAGAGGGTTTTGAAGAACTTGGAGTTTTCAATGGTTTCATCTTCAATAAATTGGACTTGGGTCTCGTGGATTCTTCACTTTTGGCTTGTTTTAAGACTTAATCTTGCATACCCATTAATGGAAACTGATATTGGTATACGTCTTTATCTCTTTTACATGCGTAGCTAAAACCCTAATTCTTGGGGTGTGATTTTGTAAATATGGGTTAGATTAGTTGTTGGGTCTTGCTTACTAATAGTTTAATCATAGTTTAATTATGATTTCGTTTAGTGGTTGTGTATGAACTTAATGAGGTTGTATTTGCAAATATAATCTCATATATGTGTTTTCGGCTTGTTCGAGAGAGAGGTCATAAAACTAGGACCACTAAATTGATGGCAAGTGCGAGTGGGTCGACATGAGGTTCAGCTCGAGAGAGTGAACCCTAGTCCCATGTCCACACACTCAACTCGAGAGAGTGAGTGGGTTAAGGCGAAGGCTGTTCTTCATGCGGCAAGTGGGTGTCCGAGAGGAACCCGCTTGAAATGGGGTAAGTTGCTCGAGAGAGAGCCCTTAAAGTCTAGCCTAGTCATAATTACTCTACGAGTTCTCTATCAAAAGCATGTACCCAATGATTTAGTCTATCCCGTATTCCATTCACATCCCAAGAATCCCCCTTTCATTTATAAGATCTCTTTGTTAATTTTGTTGTTTTTACTTATGACAAAACTCCCATTTGATACTTGACACTTGCGTCACCCTTTTTAAATTTGTTATGTTTTCATTCGCCAAAGTCTTTAGCTACGGTTAGCTTTAGCACTTTCGCAATTGACCACTAACTTTCACGCCCACTCCCTTAGGACTCGACCCCAACCCTTGGTTGGGTTACTAAACTATTGTACGGTCATAGACACTTGCATCGGAAGTTGTGTATTGATTATGCAAACATCAATCACCTACCTCGAAACAAGCTTGAAACCCTTAAGAAACTTTATTCTTCCCTTTCCGGATTCGTTCCGCTTGTTCTTGGTCTACAAACAATTAATGTAATACGGGAATCTATAAACAATAACTAATAACTCGAATTACTAACAATTCTATCAACCCTAGATCATACCCATGATTCAACTCTAGTGTAATACATTAGAGGCTTGTGCACGTGACAACTAGGTTTTGGGGATTTAGTTAAGTTGACTTGTAATCCACATTATAAATTGTTATTCAATTTTTTTGTTATACTTTATTTCTGCATTTTATCATAATGATTGGGTATTAGAGTGACTTGTCTTGGTGGAATAAGACGAGTGTCATCACGTCTATTTTTGAGTCGTGACAAATAAATAATGTGTTTGTAATATGATATAAAATTATTAGTGCCAAAATAATCTAGTAATAAATGAAAATATGATTTTATATGAGCTAATTGTATAATCGATAACTTAAACTATATATTCTAATATACATTAATAATCTGTTAATAATACAGTGATACAAATTTTATAATAATTAACATTTTATGCATGCCTTTTTATTCTCATATAAAAGTGAGTGACATTTTTACCTTTCAATTGGTTCTCACATAACAAGACGAGATCACACATACTAATAAAAACACAATCAAATATATGAAATCATGAAAAACTAAATGAAATATACAAAAGGAAGTGAAAACTAAACAGCAGGAAAATTATCAAATTGGTGAATTTATTTCATCTTTGAAAAAGGAATTCAACAACTGTCACGACCCAACCCACCGGGCCATGCGGGCACCTACATGCTACCACCTAAGTAGGAGAACCCTCCTATCACAAAAGTTACAACATGTGGAAAATTAAATAAAATGGGAATAAATATACTAACAGGATTTATAAATAAGGACCTTTCACACAATTTCGGTTAAGACTTGTAAAGTAATTAACACCCCAAGGATCTAGTCTAAACAGGTACAAGAGCTACTAAGAGTACAAACAAGACATAATAAATAAAAGACACAACTCCCACCATGTGGAAGAAAACCTAGAAGCTGCTGGAGAATTTCTTCGTCTTCATCTAATGAAACCTCACCAACCTACATCCAATCTATACCAAAAAGGCATAGCAAGAGTAGTATCAGTACAAAAAATACACATACTGGTAGGTAGCATCAGTCAACTCGACTCCCACCACATAATATAAGAATCAACAAGCAAGACCATGGAATAAAACCACTTGCTCCTCCACCTTTACACTCTCTCAAATATCTCAGAATAGCGCTAGCACCCTTACTACTACATCTGATCCATTAACCGACCTTACTAGGTTCTTATTCATAGCCTAACCATTCTAACTCATAGAAGAGTCCACAATTACAACTACCAACATTCCCCTGAACAACAATCACACACGACATACCCTTGCCTTCTTTTCATCTTACCCAGTCCTTACCTCCTGACACATCATGTCAAGGCTTCCCCACTACCAACCACGTATTCCTTTCTCCCTCGATAGAATCTACCTAAGTATTTTCATCATGTAAGCTACCCCCACTTCTCACCCCTTGCCACACACAGACAGCCTTTTACCCTCACACATTTGGCCCTCTCCGGCTTGTTCAACAACAAGATACATAACAAGTTTAATCAACATAGTAGAACAAACCGTATATTGGTCATCACCTTCTTTTAACCATTCCGGGAAAACCAATATTAATATCACTTACGAACAATGTACAAATTCACATTTATCAAGACATAGAATTATAACAAGTCTTTGGTCCTCTCACGGAACCCAAATCCAAACGGTTAGCATACCGGAACGTGGTATCTAATCCAATGTTATGCCGGAACGTGGCAACTGATCCATAATTATTTCGGAATATGGCAACCGATCCAAGTTAGTGTGTCAGAATGCAACACCCGATCCATTCAACAAACCACAATCACAATCACATGTATATTCTCAATTCATACAATCAAGTCATAGTTTATGGAATTCCTCGTTCAATTATTCTCATATACGATTAGTGTGATTCATAATGCAATATTCCCATACCTACACGCATTATAAGGAAGCAACAACAACCATGTATCACATGATCATGAATCACGACCATCACAATGAAGTGTTCATCAACATACATCACTTAAGCAATAACTCGACCATACTTAGTCCTAGTTCATCATCTAAGGCTTCTTCCAATGATTCAATCATCTTACGTTCGGTGCATGGAGGTCTACGCATAACTCTTACCATTGATTAACTTTATACTACACGGTGAGCATAGATTTGTAACTACTCAATTAATAAAACCTAGCCTACCTGGGCGCCAAGCAGCTGCATGGAGCTTTTGACTCGATTCTTGTTTTCGGAACTCGCAACGGTGATCTTGACCAGAAATCTGCAATCCATCAATCTCCTTAAGCTAGAAATCTCTCTCTCCTTCTTTCCCAAGTTTAGAGCAGCTTTTGGAGGATTTATGGGGTGTTTTACGTCTAAAATAGGTGTTTTAGGAAAAAGGAGAAAATAAGATTTCACTTTATTTAAATTTTGTCTCTCATATCCCGCTCTGGTGGCTACTTATCCCGTTGTGGCGCTACCGCCCTAGCGGCATCTAGCCCGCTCTGGCTGGGAAGTGGCCTTAGTGTTTTCCCGATGTTTCGCTTTTCCTAACTAACGATGGTTTGGGTCGTTACAACAAGTGACTGTATTTGGTAAATTTACAATGACGAAGAATCTCAACAATATTCATAATTCACAGTCATTTCATCGAGTGCATTACCAAATATGACATGACCTAAACAATTCTAAAATGTCATATTCATAATTCACCGACATTTCATCAACATTCCTCTTAAATTACCTACCTACACATGGAAAGAAGAGACCAAAATTAGTAAGAATATTTGGTGTGTGCCAAATTATTTTAGAATCCTTTCATTTCAAAGTAAAATTATAGGGTGTGTTTGGTAGGAAGGAAAATCTTTTCCTAGAAAGTGTTATCCTGGAAAACAAGTAGATTTTTGACTTATTTTCTCATGTTTGGTTGGTGAGTAGAAAATATTTTTCGGAAAAGATTTTTTAGTGTTTGATTTATAATAAAAAATGTTTTTGAGAAAATATCTTTTATTTTTACTAGAGAGTACAAAATAATTTTTGAAATTGAAAATATTTCTTAAAAACAAACTTCAATTATTATTATTATTTTTTTTGGGAGGGGGGGTCTGGTGGCTGGAGATGTGTCACGACCCCGACCATCGTGATTGGCACCCACACTAACTCTCCGATGGGAGAACTACTACTACAACCCAAACCAAGAAACTAATCTAAAAACTAAGGCATTTAAGTATAGGAAAGCAGTTAAGTACTAAGGAAAGAAATAGGGAGTTCCCATAAACTCCAACAAAAGTCTAGCAACGAACTAAACAATGCGGAAGAAATAACCTA
Source organism: Solanum bukasovii (assembly GCA_029582585.1). Classification (NCBI taxonomy): domain Eukaryota; kingdom Viridiplantae; phylum Streptophyta; class Magnoliopsida; order Solanales; family Solanaceae; genus Solanum; species Solanum bukasovii. Next base: position 17,070 of record JAJOOI010015553.1, on the reverse strand, counting down.
GAACCTGAAAGTTAATGTACCAAAACATCAAAAGTTCAACAAGTCTAAACAAGAAGGGATGCAACCCCAATCTAATGTACAAATCAACTAACTACAACATAGTCTAAGTCCGGAAATGGTGGACATAGATGAAAGAGAACCCATGGCAGACCAGAAGAATTGGCTCACCCTTGAATTCAAACGATCACTGATCTTCTAAGCAAGGTCTATCAGTAGCCGCTTGAAGATGACCTGTACTCAACAAAAATAAGAGCAAGTGAAGTATCAGTACACAACCACAGTGTACTGGTAGGATCACGCGGCTATCCCACTAAGTGCAACATACATAAGTCATCACAACAATATAATCACATGCATATATCGAACATATACAATATTATCAACAATTACTAACAACGAACAACTTCACATTTCTCAAGATATACAATTATATCAAATCACTGGTCCTCTCATAGAACCAACCCCAAACAATTAGCATATTGGAACGTGGTACCCGATCCAATGATTATGATAGAACGTGGCAACCGATCCCATAATTATGTCGGCACGTGACAACCGATCCAAGTTAGTTATGCTAGAACGTGGCAACCGATCCATTCAACACACCACAATCACAATCACAAGTACATCCTCAAGACCATACATTTAAGTCATGATTTCATGGCAATCATCATTCATCTATCTCATTTACAACAAGTTTGATCAATAATGCAACATTCATATACATACATGTATCATAATGAAGCAAGAACAAATATACATTACACAATCATAGAATCACAACCATCACCTACCTCGAAACAAGCTTGAAACCCTAAGAAACTTGATCCTTCCATTTCCAGATTCGTTTCGCTTGTTTTTAGTCTACAAATAATCAATATAATACGGGAATCAATAAACAATCACTAATTACCCAAATTGCTAACAATTCTATGAACCCTAGATCATACCCATGATCCCAAGCACCCAAAATAGGGTTGTTTCCACCACAGAATCTAGATCAAAACCCTCCCTCATCGATAATTACCCATTCTATTACGCTCTACAGATCGAAAAATGGATTCGGGGAGTGAAAAACTTACCTTTAGCCTCAAGAATAGTGGAAAATTGTTAGGAGTCGCCTGGGGTTTGTTCCTTAGCTCTAAAAATTAAAAAGTGCAAAATAAAGTCATTTAGAAGTTTATTTACGACTTTAAGTCGCGTCGAACCCGCCAGAGCGTCAAAAATCCCCGCCAAAGCGGCTTGCATGAAACAGTGAGCTATTTAAATAATTTCAAAATCCCCATTTCACAACACACCTCTAACCAACGACGCTCGGAAAATACCCTTGACGCAAAGATCGATTATGGGAGTTCTACTCGCCTGAATTCAATTCTATAATGTGGTACGGATTCCTTAACGAGTTATCTAACTACTCATGTAATCGAAATCATAAATAATTCGCCCAATTGTTACCAGATTTCCCTACACCTTAATGACTCTGATTTCGTCCAAATTTGTACTAGGTTGGGAAAATCCAATTACTACGAAAAAGTTTTCCGACCCAAAAATTTTCCCCGCTGGCTTTTACAAATGACGGAACTCAGTCGTTACAATAAATACCAATTTACCCATCACTCATCCTCGAGACACAAACTTAGGAAAAATAGGCTAAGGAAGGAATGAAGTAGTACCTGAATCGACGAACAATTGGGGATATTTCTCTCGCATGTCCCTCTCGGTCTCCCAAGTAGCTTTCTCAACTGAACGATGCTTCCATTGAACCTTCACAGACTTAATTTCCTTGGTCCTCAACTTGCGCACATCACGATCAAGAATCGCAATCGATTCCTCCTCATATTGGACGTCTTTGTCTAACACAATTGAGTCCCACTTAATGATATAATCTTTGTCACCATGATATCTCTTTAACATACACACATGAAATACCGGATGAACACCCGATAGTTTAGGAGGCAAAGCCAATCGATACGCTACCGGCCCTATATTAAAGAACCTCAAATGGACCAATGTATCTAGGACTTAGCTTACCTTTCTTACCAAATCTCATCACCCTTTTCATGGGTGATACCTTAAGAAGAACATTATCACCGGTTTGAAATGCCATGTCTCTTACCTTATGATCTGCATACTTCTTCTGTCTACTCTGGGCTGCTAAAAGTTTTGCTTGAATACTCATCACCTTATCTTGACCATCTTTTACTAAATCAACCCCCAAAGATTTCACATCTCCAGCCTCAAAACATCCTATGGGTGATCTACATCCCCTCCCATAGAGTGCCTCAAATGGTGCCATATCGATGCTGGAGTGATAACTATTGTTATAAGAAAATTAACACAAAGGTAAGAACTTATCCCAATGCCCTCCAAAGTCAATCACACATGCCCTCAACATGTCTTCTAACACTTGAATAGTCCTCTCTGACTGTCCGTCTGTCTACGAATGGAAGGTTATACTAAAAGTGAGTTGTGTGCCCAATTCATCATGTAATTTCCTCCAAAACTTGGATGTGAATTGGGTACCATGGTCTGAGATGATAAAGAGGGGCACCATGCAACCTCACTATCTCTTTCACATACACCTTAGCCAATTGTTCAGCATTATAATCTATTCTTATCGGAATAAAATGAGTTGACTTAGTCAATCTATCAACCACTACCCAAATAGAATCAAACTTCCCCAAGGTCTTGGGAAGGCCAACCACAAAATCCATGGCTATTCTTTCCCACTTCCATTCTGGAATTGGCATTCTTTAAAGCAAACCTGCGGGCCTTTGGTATTCATATTTCACTTGTTGGCAATTTTGACACTTAGCCACGAACTCCACTATATTCTTCTTCATGCCTGGCACCAATAGAATATCGCGAACCATGAGACTCTGTCAACAATTTGTCAATCAAGTCATCTACTATAGTAGCATATATTCTCCCCCTTGAAATTGAGCACACCATCCGCATCAAGAGTGGTCTCTTGTGCCTTACCAATCACATTCTTCTTTCTAAGATCCTCCAAGTTTTCATCTTCAAATTGTTTGGCTTTGATCTCACCAATGAATGTGGCCATCACTTCAATGCTATCTAACACCCCACCTCTTTCTGAGATGCCCAACTGCATAAACTTAGACTCTAAGGTCTGAATTTCTTTAGCCAAAGGTCGTTTGGTTATACTTAAGCAAGCTAAGCTACCTACCCGTACTCACCGTTTTTCGACTCAAAGCGTCTGCCACCAAATTAGCCTTACCCGGATGGTATTTAATGGTCACATCATAATGTTTAAGTAACTCCATTCACCTTCACTGTCTCAAATTCAGATCCTTTTAAGTGAACACATGCTGCAAACTACGATGATCAGTAAATACCTCACACTTAACACCATAGAGGTAATGTCGCCAGATCTTAAGAGGAAACACTACTGCTGCCAACTCCAAATCATGTGTGGGATAATTCCTCTCATGCACCTTCAATTGATGCGAGGCATAAGCTATAACATTCTTATCCTGCATCAACATGCACCCAAACTAGAATGTGAAGCATCACAATAAACAATAAAATCCTTACCTTCCACTGGTAATGCTAGGTTAGGTGCGGTGGTCAAGAGAGTCTTGAGCTTTTGAAAGCTCTCCTTGCATTTTTCAGTCCATTCAAATGGTATCTCCTTTTTGGTCAAATTAGTCAAGTGCGTGGTAATAGAAGCAAAATTATTCACAAAACGACGATAATAGCTGGCGAGCACCACAAAACTCCTAACTTCTGTCACAGAGCTAGGCCGAACCCAATTCTTAACCGCCTCAAATTTTTAAAACTACATGTCCCAAAAATGCAATCGAAGTCAACCAAAATTTGCACTTAGAAAATTTAGCATACAATCTTTGCTTCCCAAGAATACCCAAAACAATACGAAGATGATCGGCATGCTCTTCCTCACTTTTTGAATAAACCTAAATATCATCAATAAAGACTATGACGAAAGAATCAAGAAATGGCTTAAACACCCCATTCATTAAACTAATGAAAGCTGCAGTCGCTTGGTCAAACCAAAAGACATAACCAAAATCTCATAGTGCCCATAGTGAGTTCTAAACGCCGTCTTAGGCACATCCTCAGGCCTAATTTCCAATTGATGGTAACCGGATCTTAGATCAATCTTACAGAAAACTGTTGCACCTTGCAATTGGTCAAAAAGATCATATATTCGAGTCAAATGGTACGTGTTTCAAATAGTGACCCTATTCAATTGCCGGTAATCTATACACATTCTCATACTACCATCTTTTTTTTTAACAAACAAAACTGGAGCACCCCATGGGGAAGCACTAGGATGAATAAATCTCTTATCAAGAAGCTCTTGGATTTAAGCCTTAAGCTCTCTTGACTCTGCCGGAGCCATGCGATATGGAGGGATGGAAATGGGACAAGTACCTGGATCTAAATCAATGCAAAAAAATTATATCTCTATCAGGAGGCATACCAGGCAAGTCATTAGGAAACATTTCTCTAAATTCTGACACCACAGGAATAGACCCAATGGATGGAGCCTCAATCTCAACATCCCTAATATGAGCCAAATAAGCCAAACAACTTGGGTAACTATGACTGACTCTCCAACTTGGGTAGAAACATGAATAGGGGAATCAAGAATATCACAAATCATATCAAAGTGTGAGGCAAATCTCATGGATACATATGACTAAGTAGAACCCGGATCAAATAATACATTAGACATCCGGTCGCAGACAACAATAGTACTTATTATCACTGTGTCAGACGTGTCAACCTCACTCTTTCCCAGAAATGCATAACAATGAGCCCTATCATCTTGACGAGCCACATCCCTGCCTGGTTGCGTGACTTGATGTATCCGGGCACTTCATCCAATACTAAGAGTCCACGGTCGTTCCATAGTTATATAACCCAACTAGTGAGTTGGGGTCGAGTCCGAAGGAAGCGGTTTGTGATTGAGAATTAGTAGAAAGCAAAAACTTCGTTCGAGTCAATTATAGCTAAAGACTTTTACGAAAATAAGCATATCAAATTAAAGAGTGACACAAGTGTCAATTTTCAAAGGGGTAAATGCTATTGATAGTAACTCGCTGCAAATTGGTAACTAGGCTAGACTTTAGTGGGAGTAAATTTTTTCTCAAACAATTTACCCCGAATCAAATCAGTTTCTCTCGAACACCGCTAAGCGGCAATGAAGCACATTATTCACCTTAGTCCATTCACTCTCTCGAGCTGAATGTGTGGGAGAGGGTTTAGGATTCACTCTCTTCAGCTGAACCCACGACAACCCAATAACCGCAGACTATTGTTTCAGTAGTTTTGGTTTTAAAACCTCTCTCTCGAGCAAGTAAAAAAATACGAAGATAGAATTGTATTTGCAACTACAACCCCATTAAAATCAAACAGAACTACTAAACAAGATCACCTTTAATCATCGAATAAACAATTAATTAACAATACTTGTAAATTCAACCTATATTCACAAAATCACACCCCAAGAATTGGGATTTTAGCTAGACATAGTAAAGAGATGGAAATTGATACCGAAAAGTGTTTCCATCAAATGGGTACGATAGATATTGTCTTTACACACGTCAAAGATGAAGAATCTTCAATACCCACTTCCAATTGCTTAGAAATGGAAATCTTCAAAGCTAAGGAACAAAGTCTCCCAAAAACTAAGTTCTAAAACTGAGTAATTCTAAAAATTTGTTTCTGAATTGTAAAACTTGATACTAAACTAAAAATTCAAACAGGTATTTATAGTTGTCAAAGAGTGTGCTACGAAGGATCACTCAGCGCAGTTAGTCGGGATCACCGATCCACTCGGCAATTCGCCCTTTGGTCTAGTTCATCGCCTTTCAGCATTGGCCTTCAGCAAATTCAAGTTCTGTAACATTGGGCGATGGAATACTGTATCGTGGAATCGTTCGGCGACTCGCCGACTACTCTTTTATCTCGCCGACTCAATTTTCTCCTTCAGAGCTTGGCACAGTGGAACATTAGGAGAGTCCATGGCCATTCGGCGACTCGCCTAATGGCTTAGACGATCCTCAGGTCGTCTTTTCTTTGTTCTTTTCAGCTGCCTTGTTCCTCTTTGCCCAATAATGTCCATGCTTTGTCTCAAACTTCAAATACCTGAAACTCAAGGATTTTCATCAGTTATTGAGACAAAATATGCATTTGAGGACACTAAATCTATCAAAATAAAGCCCTAAAAGAGTCCGAATCGTGGACTCATCAACACCCCCAACTTAAACTTTTGCTTGTCCTCAAGCAAAACTCAAGTTCAGCAGTTCAAAAAGGATGTCTCAAACAGTGCTACACAAGACTCAATCATGAATGCACACAAAAAGTCTCAACTTACTCATGCAAGGATCAATTGTGCACTCAAAGATTCAAGTTATGACTCACCATTACCAAAGAATCTCAAGCTCACTATACTTGTTTCAAATGCAAGTTCAAGCACAACAAAGGTATTCAAATGCCCTCACAAAAAGAATGATTCCATATTCACTCAATGGTTCAATCAATTAAAGTTCTAGAATCCAGATCAACACTCACACTCACAAAGATAAACACAATCATGATTTCACCCATAGTTTTGCCCTTTTTTTCCAATCAATTTTTGCTTCAGCTCATTCAAGATCAAAAAGGTCTTTTCAAGGCTTGTAAAGGGGCTGAGTGTAATGGTATGGTCATTTAGGCTTATAGGCTAAAAATCCTCGTGAAATGTGATGTGAACAACACCTTCTTTCCTTCTCTTTATCATGTTCATTCAAGCTCAAAAGTTGCCTCTTATTCATCTTCCATGAGTAATTAGGAACCCCATTTTCTATGTATTTCCGCAACCTTATTTCACAACTTTTTCTTTCTTTTTTTTCTTTTTCAATCTTTTCTTATTTTTCTCTCTTTTTTTTATATGGAGGGGTTCCATTTTTCTCAAAACATGGGCACAAGGGACTTCTTTGCATTTACTTGATTTGCCTTCTCTTTTCACCACACCCCCAATTTAGGCTTTTGGCCTAAGTTGGCTATTCAAACAAACCACAGATCATGAGGATTATGGGTAATGGGTCAATAAAAGGTAGCAATGTTATCAAGTTTCTTCCAAGAAAAGGTTAAGGCTCAAAGGGTGCTTAAAAGAGGTTCATACACTAACAAGGTAAGCTACAAAAGAGGTATAATTTCAAATTGGTTCACACTCTTTAAAGTTTCCTAAGATCATCTCAAGAAATTGCATCACTTAGTCAACCGAACCAACGAGGCAAATTCCAGGTGTCATCACACATGGTTCACGGTAAGCTTATCACACAAGGCATTGACACCAATGTCAAACAAGACTTCACACTTTCACTATTGTGCAATGTTCATCACAAGAGACTCAATTCGATACTTGGCTAGTCACAACGAGATGCAAAGAGTTCACATATTGTCTATGCAACTTCAATTAGCCTCGTCGTAGCCGCACATTCATTTTTGTTCGATTATGAGCACTATTTGAGTCATCGGTATTGATCAAAACCGGTACTCAAATTTGCAAGAGAACAACCACATTCAACATATACAAGAGGTGGCAAAATATTTTGGAAGGATCAAAAATCATTTACAATTAAAAGAAAGGAGCCACAAGCTCAAGCATCCACAAAAAGTAGTGTATAACACGAATTTAGCTCAGAGCCCAAATATATAAACAAAACAAGAATATTCACAAAAAGAGTCACACAAAAGGTGAGCCACACCTCACCATAAATAAAAGCATTTGTCCTCAAATGCAAACAAAAATATAATATCCACAAGTCAAAGTAAAAGTAAGACAGAGAGGGAGGTAAAAAGGGGATCATGTCTACGCAATTGCTCCATCTGTCTGGGCATCAGTGCCCGGTGCATCAGTATGGAGTTGGGCATCAGTGCCCAAGGTCACCTTAGAAGGAATAGCAGTATCAGACCCAATAGGAGCAGCCAAGGGAGTATCTGTCAAAGAAGCTTGCACAACAACATCTACCATGGCCTATTCAGTCTCAGTAAGGCCCTTATATGAAGCTTCCTCAGCCACCTCAACCAACTCATCATCCGTCTCCGCTTCAGACTAGGGATCAGCTGGCTCAACTGGCTCATCAGGGATCTCCACCATCCCGAAGAACATGGACATATCGGTGGACTTCAGCTAATCCACGTCACTTCGCAATGCAGCTATAGAGGCTTTTAAGGCTGTCACCTTCTCGGTGGACCCTTGGACATGCTCACACACCGCTATCTTCGCCGCAAGGTCATCAATGGCAACGCTCAATGGTGTTACAGCATCAGTCAGGGCAGTCTAAATCATGCCCAGAATTGAGGCCTCAAGATTGGCAGCTCGACGATCAGCAGAATGGGCAAGTTGCCCCATCCGGAGTAATAAAGCCTGGGTGATCAGAGTTTGGGAGACAGCAACAGCAGCAGGTCTAGGGGACAGTGTAGCAGCAGAATAACTAGGAACATCAGAAGGAGTAGCAGTAGAGGTACCTGAAGGCCCATGGGCCGGAGTTGGCAAAGATGCCTCTGCAGGTATGGAGTCTGTGTCCACAATCGGGGAAGAATCCACCAGGGCTGCCTTCTTCTTCTTTTCAGCTTGGTCCTTTAAATATTCTGCCTAGATCCTCCGGATATCAATAGAGGATGTGGGAATCACTTCCACATCATTCTTGGCATCTCTAGGTACCCGAGCCCATCTGCACAGCTCGGTGATCAATACCGGGAAGAGAAGAGAGGTTTGGCGCTGCTTTGCACGCATGAGAATCTCTGAAACAATGATCATCCCCAAATTTATCCTAGTTTCTTTTATGATGCAACCCAGATAGGCTGCCTTAGCAAGGAAAATGATCAACTCATTCTGAGATGGTATAATTGTGCTACTGATAAAGCCGAACCAGAATCTCGCAGCTACGTTCAGATCTTTCTTTTCAATCGGAGCCCCTTCTACTAACCACTTCAGAGTACCGTCTGAAATCAGTGGGGCTAACCACTTCTTTATCTTTTCCAGCTTCTCTGTTCTGATCAAGTGTTGGCAGTGATCATTAATACTCGTGGACATGCCCAAGACTGTCTTGATAGCAGCACTATGACAATTTATTTTCCGGCCTCTGACAACCACGTAATCAACTGCTTTGAAAGTTGTTGCTTGCTTCTTTCTCTAGGGTATTAATGCACTTTAGAATTCTCTGACCCAGATTGGAATATAAGATCCACGGGGTTTTGTGAAAATTTAGAACTTGTGGTATTTCAGGCAATCCATTATCTTCGGATACCTGTCGATCACTCCATCTGTGGACAAACGCTTCTCTTCAAGGATCGTTTTTAGCCCCTTAGTCTTTAATCTATTCATCGACTTTGGAAGAGGGCCTTGTACATGAGGTGCTATGACTATAGCCTGTTCTGGAACTAGAGGAGAGGAAGTGGTGGGCTTAGGGGTTCTGATCCTAGATGGGTCATACATATTTTTAGATCGTAACTATGCCCTCTGCGCTGCTACAAGCTCATCATCATCATACGTTATAGTTTGAGGCCCCTGATACTCACCTTCACTTTCAGAGGTGGTGAGGTAAGTATCATAGATGCCGTCACTGTCGGAGCTTGCCTCTGGTGACGCAGGTGCTTTTCCTTTACCTTTGCCTTTCCCACCAGTTGTGGAATGTTTTGTGGCCTTTCCCCTGGATGCAGTTGCACCCTCATTGAGTGTAATCCCTTTTGCTTCCCTGCGGGGTTGCATGTTTCTTCCTGCAACTTTAGATCTAGCCATGTCTGCAAAACATCGGGAAAAGTTAGAAATATTTCAGTTAAAATCACATAAACACAGTTACAGACAGACTCGTCGAACCAGTCGGCGAGTCGTCGAATCGCTTTGGCGAGCTAGGTCGGGATCTCCAAATGGATTGGCTCAAAATTCTAGGCAAGTCAACCACCGAGTGGTTTGGCGAACTTGACCCAGCTGGCCAAACGACCCAACTTGCCTATTTTCAAGCCAAATTCTCGAATTCAACCCCGCAACCCCCGAAAACAAAATTGAAACATGCACAACGCGAATTCAAACAAGACCCATGACACCCATTACCCCGGGATACTCAGACTTCTCCTAGTTTTGCCAAATTTGGCCAATTGACGACATTCGCCCTTAAAACGAAGTCACTCGCTCTATCATTAGGCAAATTACATCGTTTGGCACAAATACGGGTTACTCAGACTTCACCCAACCAAATTCAAATAACATGCAAGCACAACCCCGCAAAATTTACTTCATTTTAAAGCACAAAAAGATGGGAATTTAACATTAAAAACATTACGGGTAGGATTATAGAATTACAGACAGGCATTCAAACATTCTAATCATATCAGAGAGGCCCAGCACACATCATCAACATAATATTGCTTACATAAGAGTACAAATTACTAAAAATAAATTCGGTTTTCGGAAAACCAACCTTAGTTGCCGATTACTAAGGATTGAAAAGCTAGGCTGCAATGTAATCCAAATCCAAGCACCAATCAATCAACTAAAATACTTATAGAGTGCAGAAATATTAAAAATACTAGAAGGGTACGAGTTTGGGAAGATGAAAAATGAGGGAAAATGAAAGAATTCAAAATTTAAACCTTTGCCATCTAATAAACCGTCCAGTTCTTCGCCTATTTAGCGACGTTAGTCGTGATCGCTGACCCACTCAATGACACGCTGAGTAGTCACTTAGCTCACCAAGTTTTACAGGACCCTCAGTTGATGTGGGGTCCAAACGGCGGATAAGATCGAGATCACCGACTTGATCGATGAATCGCCAATAATTTCTTGGGCTCGCTGAGTTTTACAAACTCTATCTTAAAGTTGTCTTGAGTCTAACGTCGGTCTAGGTCGGGGTCGCTGACCTCTTCGGCATTCCATCGAATGGACTTTAACTCACCAATCTGCACTTTTCAAACATTTCCCACAATTTAGCATGCACAATCAACACACCATTATTCTAAAATAACAATAAAGCAATAAAACCTTGGGTTGCCTCCCAAGAAGCGCCTTAGTTAACGTCGTGGCACGACGCAAGTCCTTACTCAAGCTCCATTATTGGAGTTGTCCCTAGTGCGACTAAGTAACCCCAATTGTTCATTTGGGTGGAACTGAGGCAATACGTGACCTATGAGAGTTTCAATTAGTTGGATAGATCTAGAGTGAGAACGGATCATCTGATTTAGCACTTCAATATTCTCCTTTATCTCTTCCAACACTCTATCTTGCTCACTGATCTTTTGGAGAATGATTAACAGCGTATCCTCGACACGTTTACTCTCATTGTTCTCAGATTTTCTCCTCTCATGAGAGGGTATGTATCTTTCTTTTCCTTTGCACTGGATTTCAATCTCTAACATTTTGTTGGCCAAATCGTCAAACTGAGTTACCAGTGCGGTTAACATGAAGCCCCTCTCGACTTCTTGGTTTGTCTTAGCCATGTGATCAAGCAGTTGGGTTGCTATCTTATAGGACTGTTGTGCAATACCACCCAGGATGAGTTGATCATCTAACACCTTATTCTCGGGACTAAGACTCCTGTAAAAACATTCCAGAAGGACTACATCGGGTATTTCATGAATTGGGCATTGAACCAGCAGTGCTTTAAACCTTAGCCACAACTCGTGAATCCCTTCACCTTCCAATTGTTTGAAGGTTAGAATGTGTTCCCTGAACATCATCACTTCTAACGGAGTGAATTCATTGGTTCGTAAGTACTGCCTGACATGCTCACCACTTCTATTTCAAAGTATAAGCACACAAAACAAAGCTAAAAATTAAGTAAGTTTCACTATACCTAACAAGAACAAAATTTAACTAACTAAAAATTCTCAATTAGCACCACTCCCTGGCAGCGGCTCCATTTTGACTTGACTTATCCAGGCGCTTCATCCAATACTAAGCATTCACGGTCGTTCAATAGTAATACAACCTAACTAGTGAGTTGGGGTCGAGTCCCAAGGGAGCGGTTTGTGATTGAGAATCAGTAGAAAAGCAAAAAATTTGTACGAGTCAATTATAGCTAAAGACTTTTACGAAAATAAGCATATCAAATTAAAGAGTGACACAAGTGTCAATTATCAAAGGGGGTTTTATAATCAACTATCAACTAAAAATGAAAATGCAATTATGGAGACGGGATTCTTGGGATGTGATATGAATATGGGCTAAAATACACAACCGGGTAAATGCTATTGATAGTAACTCGCTCCAAATTGGTAACTAGGCTAGACTTTAGTGGGAGTAAATTTTCTCTTGAACAATTTACCCCGAATCAAATTGGTTTCTCTCGAACATCAATAAGCGTCAATGAAGCACAACCTTCGCCTTAGTCCATTCACTCTCTCGAGTTGAATGTGTGGGAAAGGATTTAGGATTAACTCTCTCGAGATGAACCCACGACAACCCAATAACCGTAGACTATCGATTCAGTAGTTTTGGTTTTAAAACCTCTCTCTCGAGCAAGTCAAAAACACGGAGATAAAATTGTATTTGCAACTACAACCCCATTAAATTCAAACACAACTACTGAACAAAATCACTTTTAAACAATGAATAAGCAATCAATTAACAATACCTTGCAGTAAATTCAACCCATATTCACAAAATCACACCCCAAGAGTTGGGGTTTTAGCTAGACATTGTAAAGAGATAGAAATTGATACCGAAAAGTGTTTCCATCAAATGGGTACGATAGATATTGTCTTTACACACGTCAAAGATAAAAAATCTTCAATACCCACTTCCAATTGCTTAGAAATGGAAATCTTCAAAGCTAAGGAACAAAGTCTCCCAAAAACTAAGTTCTAAAATTGAGTAATTCTAAAAATTGGTTTTTGAATTATAAAACTTGATACTAAACTAAAAATTCAAACAGGTATTTATAGTTATCAAAAAGTTTGTTGCGAAGGATCACTCGGCGCAGTTAGTTGGGATTGCCGATCCACTTTGGTCTGGTTCATCGCCTTTCAGCATTGGCCTTCAGCAAATTCAAGTTCTATAACATTGGGCGATGGAATACTGCATCACGGATTCGTTCGGCGACTCGCCGACTACTCTTTTATCTCACCGACTCAATTTTCTCCTTCTGAGCTTGGCACACTAGAACATTAGGCGAGACCATAGCCATTCGGTGACTCGCCTAATGGCTTAGGCAATCCTCATGTCATCTTTTCTTTGTTCTTTTCAGCTGCCTTGTTCTTTTCTGCCCAATAGTGTCCATGCTTATTCTCAAACTCCAAATACCTGAAACTCAAGGATTTTCATCAGTTATTGAGACAAAATATGCATATGAGGACACTAAATATATCAAAATAAAGCCCTAAAAGAGTCCAAATCGTGGACTTATCATTGTGCATTACCCTCCCTACATTACCATTTCCTCTACCTCCATGACCTCGCGGATTACCCCCTCACCCACCTTGTGGACGTCCTCTACCATTATTACCATTCCCCGTGGCTACCACTGGTCTAGAGTGTTGCTACGCGGAATCTAACACACGTGGGTGGGGACAATTTCTTCTCATATGCTCAGGTTCTCCACAATTGTAGCAAGTGCGATCAAAAAATGGTTTGCCGCCCGTCGAAGGCGCGACTCCCTGGCTATCTTGAAAATAATGAGATGGAGTTCCTGAGTAATTACCTGTAGAGGCGGGCATGGCAGACTGAATTGGCTTGGCTGCAACCGTTGGCCTCCCTAAACCTCTGGAATAAGAACCTTGAAAGTTGCCTGAAATCTTGGCCCTTTTGCCAATGCTTAGCCTGACTGTCTCTCCTCACCCTCTCCACCTTCTTAACATAATTTGTTACCTCATTAAAGCTCCTCCTTGCATAAGTCATATGAACAGATAATACTTGCAACTCAGAATTTAGTCCCCTAATAAATAAGCGGATCCTCTCTCCTCAGTAATCACCAATTGAGTAGCATATCTAGACAATGCATGAAACTTGGCCTCATAAGCAGCCACAGTCATACCACCTTGTTCCAAAGCTATAAATTCATCTTTCTTACGATCTCTCAAAGTTCTTAGCACATATTTTTCCAAGAATAGAGCATGAAACTGGGTCCAAGTAAGTGGAGGTAAAGTAGAAGATGTGCATTCCATATAAGCTCTCCACCACTGTTAGCCTCACCTTGAAGTTGAAAGGACACAAACTCAACCCCATGCTGATGGACAATCCCCAACGTATGAAGCCTCTCATAGCAATCTAAGATGAACTCATAAGCATCCGCATTCTCAGAACCAAGAAACACATGAGGCTTTAGCATAAAAAACTTAGTCAACATTTCATTCTCATTACCAGTCATAACAGAACCCAACAAAGGATAGAAGAAAGCATTATTACCTTCCGTTCCACCTATCTTGGGTACAGTGCTAGCAACAGGAGGATTAGTAGGAACTTGAGTTGCTTGAGCAGAGGTAAGCACTTTAGGACCAACCAACCCTTTCAAACTGACATGATCTGTCGAGCTAACACTAGGTCTATGGCGGGAACATCGGTAGTCTCAGCCAGCACCTCTTCCTCTTGTCCCACATCCTCAACATTCTCAACATCAACATTCTCCTCTTCAATCTCTTCATGATGCGCATGAGGGTTCTCATTCACAGAAGCATTCTCAACAGGAGCTCCATTCCCAACAGGCACTACTCTTCCTCAGCCTCTATCCCTAGTTCTTCATCTACCTCTGCCTAGACCGCGACCTCTCGCTGCAGATTCCTCAGCTGGAGCATTAACGGGAGCTACGGGCTTGACGTCATTCTATCTAGTGTTAACCATCTGTAGACAGAAGAGTGAAGGAGGTTAGATACCAATTTGAATTGACATATACCAATTGGAATCACGTTGTAGCACGAAAAAAGACAAGAGAAAATAGAGAGATTTCCTAAAGTCCTATAGCCTCTCGAAGAAAAGTAAAGGCATCCCCGTACCGTTCCGCTAGACTCTACTAGACGCATTTTGGTACATCGAGATCAATGAACCTAGGTTCTAATACCAACTTTGTCATGAACCCGACCATCGTTATTGGCACCCACACTAACTCTCCGGTGGGAGAACCACTACAACAACCCAAACCAAGCAACTAATCTAAAAACTAAGGCATTTAAGTATATGAAAGCAGTTAAGTACTAAGGAAAGAAATAAGGAGTTCCCATAAACTCCAATAAAAGTCAAACAATGAACTAAACAATGCGGAAGAAATAACCTAGAACCTGAAAATCAATGTACCAAAACATCTAAAGTTCAACAAGTCTAAACAAGATGGGATGCAACCCCAATCTAATGAACTAATCAACTAACTAGAACATAGTCTAAGTCCATAAATGGTGGACATTGATGAAAGAGAACCCATCGCAGCTCGGAAGAGTTGGCTCACCCTTGAATTCGAACGATCACTGATCTCCTAAGCGAGGTCTGTCAATAGCCGCTTGAAGATCCCATGTACTAAACAAAAATAAGAGCAAAGTATCAGTACACAACCACAGTGTACTGGTAGGATCACGCGGCTATCCCACTAAGTCCAACATACATAAGTCATCACAACAACATAATCACATGCATATATCGAACATATACAATATTATCAACAATTACTAACAACGAACAACTTCACATTTCTCAAGATATACAATTATATCAAATCATTGGTCTTCTCATGGAACCTAAACCCAAACAGTTAGCATATCGGAACGTGGTACCCGATCCAATGACTATACCGGAACGTGGCAACCGATCCCATAATTATGTCGGAACATGGCAATCGATCCAAGTTAGTTATGCCGAAATGTGGCAACCGATCCATTCAACACATCGCAATCACAATCACAAGTACATCCTCAAGATCATACATTTAATTCATGATTTCATTGCAATCATCATTCATCTATCTCATTTACAACAAGTGTGATCAATAATGCAATATTCATATACATACATGTATCATATTGAAGCAAGAACAAACATACATCACACAATCATAGAATCACAACCATCACCTACCTCGAAACAAGCTTGAAACCCTAAGAAACTTGATCCCTCCCTTTCTGGATTCGTACCGCTTGTTCTTGGTCTAAAAACAATCAATACAATACGGGAATCAATAAACAATCACTAATTACCTGAGTTGCTAACAATTCTATGAATCCTAGATCATACCCATGATCCCAAGCACCCAAAAAAGGGTTGTTTCCACCATAGAATCTAGATCAAAACCCTCCCCCATCGATAATTACCCATTCTATAACGTTTTACGGATCAAAAAATGGATTTGGGGAGTGTAAAGCTTACCTTTAGCCTCAAGAATGGTGGAAAAATTGTTAGGAGTCGTCTGGGGTTCGTTCGTTAGCTCTAAAAATCAGAAAGTATAAAATAAGGTCATTTAGGGGTTTATTTATGACTTTAAGTCACGTAGAACCCGCCACACCCGCCCTCACCCCGCTGTAGCGGCCCCGCTAGAGCGGCCAAACCCCCTGCCAAAGCGGCTTGCACGAAACAGTGAGTTATTTAAAGAATTCTAAAATCCCCATTTCACAACACACCTCTAACCAACGACGCACAGAATATACCCTTCACGCTAAGATCGATTCTGGGAGTTCTACTCGCCCGAATTCAATTCCGTAAAGTCGTACGGATTCCTTAACGAGTTATCTAACTACTAATGTAATCGAAATCATAAATAATTCACCCGATTGTTACCAGATTTCCTTACACCTTAATGACTCCAATTTCATCCAAATCTGGACTAGGTTGGAAAAATCCAAGTACTACGAAAAAGTTTTCCGACCCAAAATTTTTACCTGATGGCTTTTCTATAACGACGGAACCCGGTCATTACAAGAGGTCGGGGGGTGAAAAAATAAAATTTAAAGTGGAAAACTTTTTTTAAAAACAAACTTAAATTTTATTTTATTTTGGGAGGGGGGGTGGATTTTTTAAAAACAAACTTAAAAAAAATTTGGAGGGGGGTGGGGGGTGGTAGGGGGGCTGATGGGGGGGAGTCGAGGGTAGGGGTGGGGTAAAAAAATAAAAAATTGAAATTG
>JAJOOI010015552.1:0-36892 GCA_029582585.1 Solanum bukasovii | reverse complement strand
CATATTTTTTACTCCGTGTACAATACCTTTTTTACCTCCACTTTTTTTAGAAGACTCCATGATATAAAATTATAAATTATGAAATACGAAATTTAACAAGAACAAATAAAATATAACAAGAACAACTTACAAATAATAAATACAAAAAATAAATATAAGATTAGAGAGTGGAACGAAGTTACCAAACGCTTGTGTAAAGAACAAATGATTATAATCGAAAATTGAAAAATTGATGTCGAAACTTGAAGTTTGAAGAAGATTCCTACTCCAAAATTCACCAAATGATTGTTGAAATCTTCACAATTACAAAATAATATGATTGAAATTTGAAACTTGAATATTGAAAGTATGAAACTTTGAGAAAGATTGAGAATTGAGAGAAATTGATGATTCTTAATTGTTAAATACTGTAAATACATAAATTGTAATTAAAAATATAAAGAGAGGGAGTATATATAGTTTTTAGAATTTGTGATTATGTGTTGGAATTGGAAAATATAGAATTATAGTCGTTGGAAATATTTCCGTTCGGAGAATAGTAGCTTGCCATTGGCTAGTGGGGAGTGGGAACTGGGGATGGGACAGATCGGCAGGGGCAGGGGCAGGGGCAGGGGCAGGGGCAGGGGCAGGGGGCAGGGGATAGGGGCAGGGGACAGCATGCTTTTCAGCCTTTGCTGACCCCTAGGAAGACTTTTCAGCCGTTGGAAATATAGAAATATAGAAATATATATATATATATATATATATATATTATATATAAAAAAATTAATCAAAATCGGACTAGACTGGAACAGAACCAGAATAAACCAGTACCGGTACACCGGTATCAAATCGTGATACCGTTCCGTCCCGTGTACCGGCTCACGGTGTCCCGTTCTGTCCCGAATACTACCGGACCGGAACGAACCGGAATGGTACCGGACCGGTACCGGTACAACCCGGTCCGGTGCCCAGACTTAGTGATGACTTGATCCGGCCTTAGTTGAATTGAAAGAAGCGGTGCTTAGAAAGTTCGTTTAGGCTTTCTCCCAAGGGGGAGATGGAGTCCTTAGATAGCAAGGTTGTTGAGTGTTCCTAATGTTCATTAGTTGGGTATACTTGAAAACTCACCCATGAAGGGTGTAATGATGTTTGGGAGGTAAGGGAAGCTTAGTCCCCGTTTGTAGGCCCATGTGAGATCTTGAGACATGTTGGTAAGGTTTCTTATGAGCTAGGTTTGCCTAATGAGTTGGCATCAGTGCATTCGATTTTCTATTTCTTTATGTTAAAAAAGTGTGTTGGAGAACCGACATTCATAGATCCCTTAGAAGGGTTGGGAGTTAATGAGAATCTCTCTTATGAAGAGGTACCGGTTGAGATTTTAGACTGGCAAGTTAAGAAGTTGAAGAACAAGGGAGTTGCTTATGTGAAAGTGTCATGAATGGATCATTTAGTTGAGGGTGCTACTTGGGAGGTCGGGGCCGATATGATGTCCCGATATCCTCATCTCTATCCTTCTACTCCTTCTCTAACTTGAGATAATGAGTTCCTCATGGTTTGTTTTATGTATGAAGTCATGTGTGTTTTAGAAGTTCCCATGATTTCCTTATGTTATGCATGTTCATGAAAAACTTGTATTTAGAAAGAAAATGAGTTTACATGATTGATTTTCCTCATGTTGTAGTGCATTGAGTATGAGTTGCCTATAAACTTCATGAGATGAATTGATGAGCATGCCTTAGCTTGGAGTTGAGAATTCCTCCTTGGATGTATGCTTTGAGATTGGGGTTGAGCACACATTTAGCTTGGAGATGATAGTTCCTCTTTGAACATGAGAAATGTTGAAATTTCATGCATTTTGGGTTGCTAGATGCAGTTCCTACTTCCTTATGATGCATTGAGTATGTTTAGCTTGGAGTTGATGTTCCCTCCTTGATTACGTGCATTTGATGAGTTGCATGCATAATGGGTTGTTAGTCTTGAGTCTTTTTGTTTAAGGTATGCTTAGAATCTCATTCGAGGACGAATGATCCCAAGGGGGAGATATTGTAACACCTCAGACTCAAAAGAGGGAACCCTAGCAAAATTTCAGAATCTATAGGTGCCATCCACGCAGGCCAGCCATGGCCCGTGGGTCGAACCACGGATCGTAGGTTGGCCCATGGAAAGGTCCACAGCAAGCTGCCAAGGTCATGGACCACGACTAGACCTACGGACCGTCAGTAGGTCCATGACCCGTGGTCCAGGAACGGTAGGCTTGATGAGTGTGCAGGATGAAACGTTAGTCCATCCACGGTCCATCAGTGGTGAGTCGTGGGTCAAGGCTGGAAGTTAAGCTTCAGGGTTAATTAGGTATTTTCCTGATTAATTAATTCCTTTACTATATTGTTTTACCCAAGTCTAGAACACCATATATAAGTATTTTTAACCCCTAAATTCACTCATTCAAATCATTATTCCAAAACCCCCAAAAGAAATCTCAAAGGTCTTCCACTCAAATATTTCTCTCCCTAGAACTTGAAGAAGAAGAAGAAAGAGTTTAAGCTAGGATCAAGGTAAAGTATCCAATCCTCAAGCATTTGTGGGCTTTGTTAACAAGGTATGATGACTTTTCATCCATGGAATCCTTTCATCCATGGAGCCCCCATTATTTCCCCAATTTACAAGAAGAATTCCTCAATTCTTGTTAGGGTTTCTTCTAATGTTATGGGTTTTAATCCAATTGAGTGAATTATGATTGTTTATGATTTAATTGATAGAATTACATGTTTTTAGGATGAATTTACATGTACCCATGCCTAACCCATGATTCTAAGATGAATTTGATATAGATGAGTTTTACTCCATGAGAAGGAAAATTAAGAATTTAGATGTATTCTTCTAGGATTGATGAAATACATTAGAATTGCTTTGAGATTAAGGCGTATGAGATGATTATGATATTGAATTGCTTAAGTGAAGCATATAGATATGAAATGCTTGATATTAAAGCATATACACATGACTTATGACTATTAGGGCTTTGAAGTGTAAAGTTTATATGCTGAATTATGATTAGAAAGGCTTTGAGAGTAAAGCTATAGGATGATAGTTGATTAGTAGATAGAATTGTTGTGGAAGGGTTTACCTGTATGATTACACTATGAATGTATGAATGTGAAAGGTTTTCTCACATAAAAATGATTCTATGTTGAAGGCTGTATGATTACACTATGAATGTATGAATGTGAAAGGTTTTCTCACATAAAAATGATTCTATGTTGAAGGCTTGCTCACTTAAAATGAATCAAAGAATCTATGAACTATGATAGATAAGACTTAGCTTAGGTTGGCATAATGAGATGCCTTATCCATGGTAGCTTGAAGTAGTGTTATGAGATCCCTTCATTACAGCTTGACTTGGTAAGACAAGACCATGCATGGTAACTTGAGTTAGTATAACTCATGGATAGCCTTGGATTGAGTAATAGTTCCCTTCCAATGGTTAGCTTGAAGCCTTGAACTAAGCATGATAGGATGCTTTGCATGGTAGCTCGACTTGGTAAGGCCAAACCATTTCATTGGTAGCGTGGATTCAACAATAGTACCCTTCCTTGAATAGCTTGGACTTGCATAGTATGGTGCTTTCCATGATAGCTTGGTCTAGCATAATGAGGTGCTTTTCCTTGGTAGCCTTGAATTGGTAAATAGTAACCATTCATGGATAATGACTTAGCTTGGATTAATAAAGTAGTACTCTTCCATGGATAGTAGAAAAAACTAAGGAAATACTAGTCCCTAATAAAGTTAGCAAAGTTATGATGAAACAATGTTACTTTAAGGAAGCATCATAAGTATGTTTTAATATGAGATTTTTTTGTTATGATGATGATTAGCTTGGATTGTTGCTTGATTGCCCTCCTTGATACGTACGACTAGAAGTGAATGACCCAAGTCTTGACTAAGGATATGTTGAGGTTAGTTCAAGAAGTATTCCTCTTATATTATGATAATTTAGGTGCATTGATTATGCTTATGACTTATATTGTCTAACTCTTATGTTTATGGCTTATGTCTTATGTTGACTAATGCTTATGTTATGCATATATTGATATTTATGCAAGCTATAATATTTAGTACATCTTTGTACTAACGTATATTGTTGCCTACATTTCTTATCCAAATGTAAGGTCTGGCGATATCGACTTTCATCCCCATGGCTAGGATCATAGTAGAGTAAGTCTTGAAGATTGGTGAGTCCTCATAGCATTCGAGGATTTGACCACCATTTCCTTATATATTTCATTTTATGTTTTGAACTATTGTATGGGCTGCGTCCCAAGGATATTCATGTTTTAGATGGTTTGAGACAATTGTAATAGACTTCCGATTCGTTTTATAAAGACTTTGATATTGTTGAAATTATTTTGAATTTCCGCTAAATTCTATTATATTATGTTATGAAAGCTAAGTGGCTTGTATAAGGTCTCTCGGGGTCTTGTACGCCATGTTACGTCTAGGGTGTACCCCTGGGTCGTGACACTAAGAATCCATAAGAGTTTGAGGGAAATCGTTTGATTTTAGAGGAGTTAGAGCAGGAAGAAGAACATGAAAATTTGTCAAAATTCTGAGAAAAGGGATGAGGAGCCGCGCCACTCAGTGCGCCCCAAGTAAGTTTCTGTAGTTTGGGTCCTGGCACCCCGCGCCACTCAGTGCGCCGAGGTCGCAGGTCCCCTACCCTTCGTACCTTCTTCCCGTGTGAGTTCCCTCGAATTATACCTATGTTTCCTACTTGATATCCATATTCTAAACTACATCTAAACATCTAAAGATCATTTATAACATGAATCATAACCTTGAATTCAAAATTCCTATTCAAGGTAGAGTTAAGAGTTAAGTCTTGAGAGTTCTTTGAGTCTTTTTGAGAAGTATTTTACAATGTTTTAAAACTTGTTTTAAGACTTCAGTTCTTGAGTATGAGGATGAGCAAAAGTTGAATTCATTTTTCAAAATGAATATGTAGGAACTAAGTATTCCTAAGAGTAAATGTTTTTACATATAAAAGAGGAGGAATCTATGATTTCCAAAAGAGTTTAAGAGGAGTTTTGAGTACTATCTCTTTTTAGAAAATCTTTTGAGTAATTATCTCAAACCAGGGGAAGAGAAATATTTTTAATATGAGTTAAGTTATATTTTGGGAGTAGTATTGAGCACCGATATGGGAACGAGTTCAGATAACTCAAAGTCCTCATAAGCCTTGTATCCAACGTGGGTAGAAGGGTCATACTTTTTAGAGGATTCCTTATTACTTTTTAAGCATAGCTTAGTGGATCCACTTAGTGAGTAGGTCCTATACCTCGACAAAGTATAGGACAGTTCTGGCAGCGTGGGTGAGACGTTGTATCATCACATAGCTCATAGTGATGGTTGTCGGTTAGAGAATCTCCCACAGAGTTATTTTGTATTTTTATATACAAACAGAGTTATTTTGTATTCTTACATACAAACTGAGTTATAGTGTATTTTCTAATACATTGAGTTGTTATCAACTGTTTTAAAAGCTTATCTTTATAATGCATCTCTGCTAATACTTTATATTGAACTGGGTTGAGTAAGTTTGAGTATCCTTGAGGTTGAGTTGAGTTGAAATGAGGTAAGTTATTTCTTCAGTTCCAGTTCAACCATATGTCTTGTTTTAAATTTCCCCTTGCATGCTCAAACATTCCATGTACTGACGCCATTTGTCTTGCATCTTTTATGATGAAGATACAGGGAATCAGGATCATCAACCGGTGCTCCATTAATCCAGTCGTGTTTCAGAGTTCTTTGGTGAACCTCCTTGCTTCCGGAGGATCCCTTGTCTATTTCTAGTATTTTCAGTTTTGTTAGGATGATCAGGAGTCTTGTCCCGATATCCCTCATAGTATTAGAGGCTTCATAGATAGATAGACAATACTAGTTCATGAGTCTTTTCATTTCCTTTGCTTAATGTTGAAACTTGAGTTTCCCTCGTGACCAGTTTGAATATTTTTAAATGTTTTAAGTTAAAAAGTTTGAGACTTTTGAGTTAAAGCTTTCTTTTAAAGTTCTTTTACTATTGAGTAAGTCTTTCGCTGAGAGTTGAGCCAGGCAAAGGGTTCGGTTGGGGACAACAATGGTTCTCGAGTGTCGGCCACGTCCAGGGTGTAGGCTCGGGGAGTGACAATAAATCATAAACATGGTCAATGCATCTTAAAATTGTAACGAAAGCTTCATAAAACCTTTGAAGTAATTTTAGTTCATTTTGTGGGATATTAACTTTAACCGATAATAAACCATGTGAGCTATAGCATGGAATCCGATGTAACTACCATATCGGTAAGGGAGAGTCTGCTTGCTAGCATAGAACTATGTATCATGATTCATATGCTATTTGTGGATCCACTAGCTAGATCATTTAAGAAAATCCTATGGGGGCACGTAGTTTGGAACTAGAGGTTGCTACTATAGACTATCCTATTTAAGTCTCGAACTCAAAGTTCTCTCAGTGCTAAGTTAATTTTCAATGAAATAGTCATTTTCATAAACATAAAACATACATGGAAAAGCACAATTTAGTTACTAATACAATCTTAAATCATCATAGAATAGCTCCTTAAATCATGAATCATGCATGTGTGAGAAAACCTTTCACCAAATCATGATTCTTTATATGTGAGAAAACCTTTCACAATTTCATTGATGCTTATCACAAAAGAAACCTTTATCATTCATAAGTTCATAGTTTTCTTCATAAACGGATATCTTCATAAATTCATATTCATAATAATGAATAATGCATGGGTCTATAAGAAATCGATTGGAAATGTGTAATTGAATCAGATCATTCATAATAAGATCAAAATCAAACAATTGAATCATAACAATTAAGAACCATGGAGAATTGGATGAAAGCCTAATCAATCTTGATGAAATAGAATTGGAGAATTGAAGTCTCTTGGGACTCAATGGGTGAATGGAACCCATTGATGAGTTCCCACATACCTCGATGATCTAAGCCCAAAAGCAATAGGGAAAATAGGAGACTTAAAGCTTCAACCCTAGATTTCTCCTTTGAAGCTTGAGAGAATTTGGAGGTGATGAACTTGGATGAGATTTGACAATATGAGAGAATGAAAGGGTTTTGAGTAGATTTAGGAATAAACGGGTAGTTATAGGATTTAAAATTAGGGTCAAAACGACATAGTATAGACATTAAATGCATAGAAAAAGCCTAGCACTCGTAGGTCAAACTTCAGAAACATAGAATTTCAAAAACCCAACTCCAGGCCTACGATTTCCTTCCTACTGTCAGTAGGTAGGACTCTTAGAACCTGCTTCAATGAATTTTTCTGCATTTTCCTTTCCAACTTGACTTTTCAATTTCCTTAGGTGTTACAAGCCTAGCATAGAATTTTTATGTTACCACCCAAGAAGTTTTTTTGACCCAATTCATTTACCATCAAACTACCCATAATGACCAGAAGAGATAGTTACAATACTATATGCTTAATGTGTAATTTATGTATAGATATGTCATATGTATCTGTTTTAGTGTATATCTCATGCATAATTATTATATACTTCATGTATAGCTGAGCTATATACAATTTTTGAGTGTATCATATTGTATAGTCAATGTATAAGTCATGTATAATATTGTATAGCCTATGTATAATACTATATAAATTGTGTATACTTTCTGGTATATGATTATGTGCTTTGTATTTTGTTATTTTCAGCACCTTAATATGATGTACTATTACTTGAGTAAGAAGAGAAAATATGGTCTTAATGTTAATGTGAAGTTCACCACAACTAATTTTGTATTTCACAATGAGTTGATTAATTTGCATACAAAATTTGTCCAAAATAAGAAAGATAAAACTGTACTTTCAAGGATCATATGGTAGCTGAGTACATTCTTGACTTTGTTATGAATGTCAATGTTCCTTGGTAAACAATCGATGATGTGTTAAGTCAATTCATATCAAGAGTTGCTAGCATTAGGTGTCTTCACTATTAAAGACATATGTATTTATGTGTATGATCTGAAGCTTGCAGTTTTGAATGATAAATTTGTTCGTGAAGTCGTAGTAGCATAGGCTGATCTTATACCAATTTATCTAGAGATAATAGATTTCTATTAAAAAAGAAAGGTATTTATTAGTTTAGTGATGCATTTTTGGAAAGGACTTAGTTGCACCTGTGAAGATCAAGCTTGTTGATGAACTGCCACAATAACAAATTGTGTATAATTTTTTATTTTTTGTGTGTTTCTCTATTAATACTTGATTTTTTTTCTTTTTTATCTTGATACCTGTTGGAATTGTGGTGTATTTGTAGCAGCCTTTCCTAAATATTTTATAATGGAGAAAATATTTTAAAAGTCAGAAGAAACGTTTGATATCCAACTAATTCGTTCAAAATATGCAATTTTATTGTGGGAGTATGCAAAGATCCAAAAAGAGTTAGGCAGTGCAGTTAGTGATTCAGAAACAGGCTGAATTTATGATCGAAGGGGTAAAAAGAAGAAAATGATAGTAAGGCCAAAAAACGGAAGAAAAAGTAGAAAGTGTTGACTGTTAAAAGTGTAGTTTTTGGGCATTTTTAATGACTGATATATAAAACTATATATAATTAGTGAGTTCTGTCTAAGAGATTTTTTATTTTTTTACTACAAATTCTAACTAAAGGTTTCATTGTTCTTTGTTTGATGAGGATACTATCAGTTATCTTGTTTTTGCTTCTTTGTGACCTCTAGAATTATTTGTGTTTTTAAATTTTTCTTATTTTTCAAGTTAATTAGTGATGTGATGATTCAGTTTAGCAGGTTTTTATATCTTTTTAAACATTTTTTGTTGCAAAGAATATAAATGTGATGTAGACATGGTACATATACATATTTATACAAGAAATATATATTCATATAAAACATATTTTCATATCATATACATCAACTATACATTTCAGTCTACATTATTTATATATAGCATTAAATGTTATTCAATAGTACATTTTGTACCATCAAGTATAAACTGAATATAGACGAAATTAAATTATTTATTCACCATCTAAATCAACAGTCATATTAAGTAACAATAATTTTTTAAAAAATCAAATCAATATGTATAGTATATAGACAAACTGTGCGACATGTGTTTGGTCATACAGTATCAACAATTTTACCAAATAAAACAATTTATAACTCAAAACAAATTTAACAATTTTAATCTAGAACATTCTTGCACAATCTCTTGTTATGCCATTGTTGTCCACATAATTCATATGAAGTCTTTGCCCGCTTTTTCTTTATTTCTATACACCCTTTTATCCTTTTTTTTTTCTTGGTCTTCCTACACTTTTTTCTCCTCTGATGGTAACACAATTTTTGTAAGACCTCTTTAGGAATATCCCATGTACTCTTATCTGCAAGAGGCTTAGCAGGGACTTCATATATTTTAAGCATATATTCTTTTGTGTAGTAAAAGGAGCAATACTCGTCTCCAACACATACTTCTTCAAAACTGTACAAACATGTGGACATGGTAATTCATCAATTTGATACTTCTTGCAAGTATATGTTCCTCCTTTCAAGCACACAATATATCGATTGACCTTGTAAATCACAATGCATAAGTATTCACTCAAAGGCATTACCTAAATATTTTCAAAAACATAATCAATTACCTATCTGTATAACACTTATACATTCATTATTTAATAGGCATTAAAACTATAATAAGAAACTGTTTTACCCTCATTTATGTCGATGCTTGCCTATTCTCCAATAGAATTGTATTGTATTTATTAAAAAAATTTGTGGTTGTGTTTGTTGTGATTTTCTTATTTGAGTAATTCTATTTTAGACTATTGTTGTCATGAACTCTAACAAACAAAGCATCGATAAATCTGTTGCATCTTTATTTCTAGAATTAATAGGCGCGACTATATTGAAAGTCATAATCAAGCCTCAGTTGACTCTCGTGTGCACTCTTGACCATCTGTCATATTCAATTTTCATCAAGTACCTTGACAGTATAGAGCTAATTTTATTGACCTCTATCATTAGATAATCAAATTGTCGAGTCATATAATTATTAGCCATATCAAAAAATATTTCTTTAATCTCGACTCTTCTTGAAATTCTTTTTGATATTGTTCCACAAATGGTAGATGCACACACAATGTGAAGATGTTGGATAAACAATCAAAATTATGGTATTAATGTTGTAATGCCTATCAGATACTATGCACATCTCTTCAAACCCAATAAATATCTTTGATTTGTTGAAAGAATCACTCTTATGATGCATCATTTTTTGAATCAACCATAGCATAGGCAAGAGACAAAATATAACCTGCAAATAATGAAATCAAGAAAGTCATTTTAGCCTATACACATATAGTTGAATATGCAAACACTAAGAATTTCTATACACTCTTATACACCAAGTAGAATCTGAAAATTCAGCCTATAAACTCATATATTTGTACAAACCTTGACATTTCCTATACACTCTTATATATCAAGTGGAATCTAGAAATTCAGCATATACACATAAACTTGACTATACAAACATTATACATTTCATATACACTTTTATACACCAACTATGCAGTTAATATTCAAACTTGAATCTGAAAATTCAGCATATACACACATATACTTGACTATACAAAAACTATAGAGTTTCTATATAATTTTATACACCAAGTAGAATTTAAAAATTCAGCATGTACACACATGTTGTTGACTATGCAAAAACTATACAGCTCTTATACACTCTTATACATCAAGTAGATAGTTAATATTCAAACTTGAATATAAAAATTCACCGTATACACATATATACATGACTTTACAAGTATGATCCCTCTATTTGCTGCCTTCAGAAAACTTTCAATTATGACCATTATAGGTATGCAATACTTTCATCCATTGATTGAGGCGTAAAGTGCAATATAGCAACAGAAGAAGCATCCCGATTTCTCGAGTCATGATGACACCTACTGTACCCCACCAGTAGGTAAGTCAACCCGCAACCCAGAACATCAAGTAATGAGCGTAAGGGCAGAAACTAGAGAAAACAATAATCTAAACAAGGACAACAAGGCGGAAATAAACCAAAATAAATATACACAGAAATCCCTCCCACAACCTGGAAGTCACTAGTACAGAGTTGTCTAATAAAGAGTACAAGTCTCAAAAGTGGACCACAACAGAGCGTGTCTCAAAAACAACAAGACTAGCTAAAACAAAAGAAAGAGACAGAACAAACCCAAAACGCCAAGTGTTCACCCTCGTCTCCGAGTCACAGCTGCAAAAGAAGGTTGGAACTAATCACCGCTGGTAACTGGTACTGGGACTTACATCACGAAATAGATGCAGAGTGTAGCATGAGTACCAAAACAACAGGTACTCAGTAGGCATCAAAGGTCGACTGAGCAAAAAGGGTAAAAACAATAAGAAAGGATAGAATCTAGACAAAGAGAGGTCAAAGCGGATATGAAAAGAAAGCACATGAGCATACTAGAAATAAACTAAGTACAACTAAACTAAACCTAACTGGATCCCATAAGCCCATAAGGTACACTCGTGCGCAAGTTTAAATAAAACCTGAACGAACCCCCATATCCCCGACAGGTACACAGAATAGCTAAGTCTATTGAGAAAGATGAAAACTGGGCTCCCAGCCCAAAGTAACCAAGATAACCCATCAGACTCCACCCAGCCAGCAATGCACTCCCAGCCCAGCTAGACAGAGTGACCCCAAGGGGGACCCAACCATACAGTCCACTCTCAGCCCAGCTAGAAAGAGGGATTCGGGGGTGAGGTAGATATCGTGAGTTGTCCTACCATGCAGTCAACTCCCAGCCTAGCTAGAAAGAGCGACCCGAGGACACCCAGCTAACAGCACACTCCTAGCCCAACTAGAAAGAGAGGCCCGAGGGCGATCGCCTAAATCACTGAGTCTACCCAGCCAGCGATACACTCCCAGCCCAGCAAGAAAGAACGACCCCGGGGGTGATGGTATCTCCAATAGGATCCAATCCAACAACAACCATCGTGGAATGCCGTCCACTCCAAGAAATCACAGAAAAGGCTCCAAGCCTATACTATCTCAATCCCACGCCCCTAGTGATGCACCGAACCTTCGAGAACGCGTTGGAACCGCCAAATTGAAGGAGAAGCTACAGAAGTGCAGCAAGTAGCGATAACGCCTAATCTAAGGCTCAAACTATTAGACTCAAGTCTGCTACTCTGATCTACAAGGAGCTAAGTCATCTGAACGACGTCGGCAGAAAGTCAAGGCTATCCAGCCTAAACGGGTCATAAATCTAAGGCAATGCTAGTCTAACCTAGACTAAGGACATCATGCTTACGGTTAAGGATGAACAAAGCATACAACACATAGCATACAAGCATGCAATAGCATTTAGCATATAAGCATGCAATCTACTAAACCGGTTAACATGGTACTACACCTAAAATATGGCCAATCGATCCTAACATGAGGTATCTAATCAAAGTAAAGTAGGAAACTGGTACCCACCCCTAATTCACTCCAATCGACATGCTTTTACACAATTAAGCTCAAACTAATAGTAAGGAAGTCGTAGCCTACCTTAAGGTCAACCGCGCGCGCTCCAAATCACTTTGCCGAAGCTTTTCCTTCTCGATTGACCTTTGAACACGGTCACTCTATCAAATATAGGATCACAGCGTTAGTACGGTCATTTAGACACCAAAATCACAACAAATAGAGACGGGTCAATTTTGGAGTCAAAACGAGAATCGTGGGACCCACACCGAATTGTCCAGATTTGACTCCGCCAAGAGACACAATTCGAGGCTCAAAACGCAGCAAAACCCAACATGCAAGAAAACCACACTTTAATCAACTTAAAAGAAAACATGCAGCAGTCTAAACTCGGAATTTATGAGAATCGAATGGAGCTCAACACTCCTTGAACACTCCACGACGTAACCACGATAATTCTCAACATGTGGGACTTCAAATCACCCAAAATCGAGCTAAAATGACCAAGATATCACCAATTCAAGAAAGCCAAAAATAAGAACTCGAAAAAGGCTACAACAGTCTGATTTATAACCAAATTTACCTCGAACGACGTGCACCCGACAACACTCTACAGCGAAGCCACAAAAAATATGAAGCTCCCGCATCCATCTTTTGATTATGCAGCCTTGTTATAAATCTTGAATTTATATGCGCAATCATATACAAATATATCGATAGCTTACAATTTGATCCAGCAAGGTTTTTTTTTTTTTTAAGGTCTCTCTTATCAATTTCATTTTCTTTTCTTTTTCTCTCCATTCTTGCATATAAGTCAGCTCAACAAAATAATTTTTTTGAATATCGTTTATGATATCTCTAGGTGTATAGACAGTTTTAGGATTATTAAATTTCTCTATCACCAAACTTACAATAATGGTTGAGTTAGATTGACTTTGTATCATATATAATTCAAGCACATAGTATGAGTGAACTTTATTGAAACTTCGAACTTTGAATAGATTTGACTTGTTTAAGCTTGAAGATATAAACGATCAGTTGCAATTTTTATCAATACATTGAAGGTTATACCTAATAAAAACACAAACAATCAAATAAGCATATACAATCAATATACAAAGGTATACAAAAACAAGTTACATCACCTTGTTGAACTAGATATCTTGACCCTAAATCGAAACTAATTTCAAATAGTGTAGTTCTTCAAAACTTTGACAATCGTTGTCTTATCCTTATAAATCTGTCGTTTTCAACTTTCGAGAGAAAGTAACTATCAATAATGTGATTTACCTTCTCTTACTACTTCACCCACAATCTATGATTTCCCTCAAGCATTTCAATTATATCTACATTGTATACTTTTTGTATACTACCTCTATTTTCTATAGAGATACTAGCAATTATAGTCAAGTTGTTGAAGTCCTTCATAAAAATTTCTTTTAGCGTGACACAGTGCATAGAAAGATATATTTTTTAAAAATTGTTTCAATTTCATATAAATCATAACACTCATGTTATTATGTATTAATATAGTCAGTACGAACATATTTGATCTCCATGAAATATATTATGGAATCGACGTCAATTTGTGTGGAAACAATGATAGTTAGATCTTCAAAATCATAATCGAAATTGACATAATAGCATTAACAACGTAATTGACGTATTTATTATTATTCTCCCACATGATGTTGTGTTGATTCAGAATGGTGAAATAATCCATTAAAATTGATGAATTAATAAAAAATTGATGAAACAAAACAGAAATTGAATGAATCACCGACAAAATCAAAGAACTGACAATGAAACACCGACGAAATTGATGTTTTCGGTGAAATTGAGCTTTTCTCAGTGAAGTTTGAGAGAAGATCATCGTTTGAGCGACGATACGTAGAAAAATCAGATTTTTTTTTTCATTTTTGAACAAGCGAATTTGACTATTTTTTTGGACTTTATAGTATCTCTAATTTTGAGCTATATTTTATGTAAATGAAAAGTTGACTATATTTTTTATAAACAAACTAGTTTATTGTATATTTATGAAATCCCTTTTTGTTTTGCTTCTTTGCCTAATTGGGCCTAGCCTTGGACCAATATCTTGTAAATATGGGTGTTGTTTAATAAATAACTCAATGCCATCTTTAGATTAACATATATTATATATTTTAATTGATTTTCTAATATTTATTTTTAAAAATACAGTATCAAATAGAATACAAATATCAATTTTTTAAAAAATGGATACCAAATGTCGTAATATTAAAAAAAAAATCATTTGAATATGATTAGCCCGGCGACGTGACACACCCACAAGCAAGAAACTATTTTTTACTTATGCAATGACAAAACTACTCTTCCCCTTGCACGATAATCGTCGCACTCAAGCGTCACTTCCATTTCATTCCTTCAACACCTACTACGACTCCACAAACGCCGTGCATGTTGCCAACAACCGCCAACATAAATAAAACCATCACCTATTCTTCTTCTCCAACTACTCTCTTCTACCGCTTCATCTCCCTGCTCCTGCCACCACCTTCCGTACCCTTCCTTCTCAATCTGCAACCAAAATTTGTCGTTCTCAACAACTGACTTCAAAACCACAAAATTTGGTAAATTGCTGACTTCGAAATCATAAAATTTGGTAAATTCCCTAAAAATCACAATGCATGCGAAGGAAAAGTAAACACCGCTTTGGCAATGCCGCCCTTTGAAACTCTTACTATTCCATTTGCCCCTTTCATTTTCTCCCTTCATTAGTATTTTTTGTTGCTTCTTACAACACTCATCTATCTCTCCCTTCCCTAAATTATTATTCAGTGATTAATGATGCTGAAATACGCGAATGCACATGTTGAACTGGAATTATTGAAGATTCTAGGATTTGTAACTGTGCACATAGAAATAAGAAAGATTTTTCACTAATTCTTGCAGTTGATATTTGTTACTCAACACAAACTACGTGATTCGCAAATAGTACATGAAATTTCTGAGTTGCTAGAATTTGAAATTGTGGACACAGAAATAGCAAACAATAACCTTGAATGCGGACACATTTTGTCTACCTTGTATTCCCCATTCATTGTCTCCTCTACCTGAATCTGTTAATTACTTTGAACTCCGGTCATAGCTTTACAAATTCAAATAGTCTGAGGGAGAATCATCTTCATACTTGGCAAAGGACGCACATTCTATCACATCTATATTTTGCAATTCTCTTTTTATTTTGCCGGATGAAAACTTTACGTCTTTAATTGTCAAGAAAATTATCTTCACATTGGGTATGATGCTTAGTATGAGATTGATGAAATGGTTTAAAGAGGTTTTAATGATCGAGTATTTCAACATTTGCAATTTCATCCATGCATTTTAACCTTTATCTTACTCTATATATAAATTCACAATGGAAGAGCAAATTTTTTTACTGGACAATGTTATGAGTTATCTTAAATATTATAGTTGAAAATAATTTAATTAGTCAAGATTGACTTTATAAAAATAAAAATTAGCACAATAATCTATTTTGCTCTTGTGCCCCCACGCAAAAGCAAAAGCACAAGTAAATTTGCTAGTTTTAAGAATAATAGGAAAGAAATAAATGGAGTGAGAATAAAAGATTGCATAAAAACAAGGTTACGTAATATTCTCTCTAGAACAAACGAGAAAAGGGAGGAAAGAAGAAGAAGAAAAGAAGAAAATATAGCTAATTCATAGTTGCTTTTAGCTTGGAAGAATTGTAAAAGCTTCCATGGGTAAGGAGGACTGTTGCTCAACGCAACTCATAGATGCTAATGGAGAATTCAACTTCAAAGGTCTCCAGAATTTCGTTAAGTCTGTCAAACTTCACCGTTGTGGTCTATCTTATGCTGTTGTTGCTATTATGGGACCACAAAGTAGTGGTATGCTTTATTTCTTCGAAATTCTTTCATTTGCTTATACATTTTGATGAACTTGAAACTAGAAGGACATGTTATAGTATCAATTTTGCTTCTCTCATAAAACCCCATTGCATGCTCTTTTATCCTCCATTGTTATTGTTATGCACTGCTTCTAATTTTTTTGATAAACTGGAAAAAGGGGATGTTTTAATTTAAATTTGGTGTTATTTTGGCTGTGAAGGTCCCTTTTTGAAATATGATTTGAAAAAAGTTGGCCTCTATGTGGATCTTTTCTATTCATTCTGCTTGCAAATTTTAGACGGAGATGTTTTTATCAATTTCAGCATTTATTTTGTTTTGATGGCTCTTCTTGCTATCGAGATGAAACCTCCACCACCTTTGAAATATGGTCTACACCTCAATTCAAGATTAAAGTTGGTGTCTAATCTTCTCTTAACTGTTCTGCTCTATGCAGGCATTATTCATTGTGATACTACTTTGCTTGTACTACTGTTTAATGTGAATTTAATGGATAAGCCTCGTGGGTACCTCTATATACTTGAAATTTTTGTTATGTTACTGTCATTCGGCTTTTCTTCAAGTATTTACTAGCTTTGTCGCTTTTCTTCTGAATTTGCTTTTTGTTTTTTCTGTTTTGTCATTTCATTGTGATATTTTTTCTTTTCTATTTTGTTTGTAAGTAAAATTTTGTTCATGATTAGTTTTAATAGTGCTAATCCTAAATGCATTTTTGTCTGCAGGGAAAAGTACCTTGTTAAATCATTTATTCTATACCAATTTCAGGGAGATGGATGCTTTTAGAGGAAGGTGAGGCTCCCTCACTCTCTCTTTGGCGCTTTGTGCATACATTAGCTTGAACATCAAAATACCTCTTCTAAATAAGGAAATATAGTAAAATTCAACTTTTTCATATTCTAAAATAAATGTATTTCAAAATTCATTTCAGAAATCAAACAACCAAGGGAATTTGGATTGCAAATGCTGTCGGCATTGAGCCATTGACCATTGTCATGGATTTGGAGGGTACTGATGGAAGAGAGAGGGGTGAGGTAATAAGCATTTTGTTATCTTTTTAAAGCATGTTACAATAACCTGATGCAATGTTTTGAATCATAAAATGCCACAAACCATATTGTATCAACACTATAACTTTAGGTCACTTGGTACAATCTTGTGCTGCTGTGCATATCCTTGTAAACAAAAGTAACGGCATATCCTAAACGTGTCAAACTGAAACAAGTTGCACTATGTTGTTGAACAAAGTAAATTGAAAGAATATTCTCAGACAATACATATACACTTGCATTAAACCAATTGATACAGAGCTAATTTATTTCCTCGTCACCACTGCTAGGCAGTCAACACACTCACACTCAACTTCAGCTGTCTAAGTCCTTAGACTGTTTTCTTAGGTATCATAGTATAGTAACAACACAGTAGCGTACAGGAACAAGTCCCAACCTTTATTAATATCAAAGATAAACAAAGGACTAGGCTTCACGAATTTACTAAGGCATAGAACACACTCTACTGCCTTCGTCAAATTTCTGCCCAGAATTTAAAACTTCTGCACATAGGCAGTTACAAGCGGTTACAACTGCTCATTTGCTTGGCACATGGATTAATAGAAATCCTATTATGAAATTAACTAAGTATACTATAATATTCTAACAACTATACGACATTCAAATTTCAAATAAAGCAACCCACGGGCCTTGCACATGGCCTTCATTTGCCTTGACCACACTTAGGTTTTTTCAACCTTCTTTCATACTTAGTTTTATTTCTTGTTTCTGCCAGCGTCGTGCTCACATTGAACAACCTTATCTTGCCATCGTCAATTCATATCACAACTTTGTCTTGTAAAGCCAACACACTACCTTGCCGATGCCCATTGCTTGCAGGCAGGCCCATCAGGTGCCATGCACATGTCCTTTTCATTGTGCCCAAGTTTGCTTAGCCAACATTCTAGAATCATTGTTCATTGCTGCCCACTAACACTCAATCGCCACAACTAGATTGTTTCATCACGCACATGCCAAGGGAAAGACTGTAGCAGATGCGGTTTGGGAGAAGAGTAAAGACTTATAGCAGTTTGATGACCAAATCGAGGAGACAAGGACTACCTCAAACAGTCTTGATGAGGGCATCGACTTCAACTGGTGGGGGTGGTTTGTTAGACCCTCGGTCTAAGTAAGCAACGTTGACATGTGCTTGATGAAACAATGTAGTTGTGGCGACTAAGTGTTAGTAGGCAGAAATGAACAAGGATGCTGAAGTATTGGCTAAGCAGACTTGGGCACGATGGCAAGGACAGGCGCATGACACCTGATGGCATGCGTGCAAGAAGTGGCATCGGCAAGGCAAGGCTATGAGATGACTTGATGATGGCAAGACAAGGCTATTCAATGTGAGCACGAAGCTAACATAAACAAGAAATAAAACTAAGTATGAAGAAAGGTTGAAATATTCTAAGCGTGGGCAAGACAAATTCGGCTAAGGAAAATGAAGTGAATTTCTTTATTTGAAAATCGAATGTTGTATAGCTGTTAGAATATTACTGATTTACTTAGTTAATTTCAGAAAGGATTTCTGTTAAGCCATGTGACAAGCACATGGGCAGTTGTAACTCTGCCTATGTGCAGAAGTTTCAAATTTTAGGCAAAAAATTGACCAAGGCTGTAGAGTGTGTTCTATGCCTTAGTAAATTCATGAAGCCTAGTCCTTTGTTTATCTTTGATTTTAATAAAGGATGGGACTTGTTCCTGCTGGTTTCTGTGTTGTTACTCTTACTATGTCACCTAAGGACTTAGACGAATTCATGAGTGTGTGTGTGAGGTTGAAGTTGGGTGTGAGTGTGTTGACCACCGCCTAGCAGTGGTGACAAAGCCATCATTTCACTTGTCTTGCCTCTTTTCTCCCCAACTCGGAGGACGATGGTCTTTCACTTGTTGCAATTTATGTTGTTCTCTCACTTAACTTCATTTGGGTAGATTGTGATCTCTTCTTATTTGGTAAGAGTATCCTTACCTTTTTCTACTTGAAGTGAGATTTGTGTACATCATTGGGAGGTATTTTTTCTTTATGTTTGGTTAACGCCGGGTATACTTTAATTAGTTTCAAAGAAATATTTTGCCATTAAGACATTCTTGGACTCTTCAAATATGTTAATAAGGCATCATGGGCCATGATGTTCCATATCTACAAAAAATGCTCAAATGCCAGCCAAGTTATACTTGTTTTCTGCGCTAAAATTTTATATCGTTTATGGAGATGGAGTTCTGTTAGCCTTCTCATGAAGTTTTGCTCCCCTTCACAAAGATTTCAAACTGTACAAGTAATTGTCTAGCTACTATGAGAAAATAAGACAAGAGGGAACAGAGAGAAACACAACTTGGTTATGTGCTGAAGCTATTAATTTATTGCAATTGGCGAACACTGAAATTACAATAGTTTTGGTTCCCACCTCAAGTTGGTATATACTATTTGTATTTAATATTAAATACAATTCAATAGCAATTTTTTATGACCTTTATTTTTGCCCACATTTCTCAAAAGGAGGCCAGAGCTCCAGTTCCAAATTACTAGATTGACGCCGGGGAAGCGCCTACTATATGCTTGAAACATTTTTTTTGGACACACAAAAGTCCGAATGATTTGAGATGATATAGGCTCTAATATCGATTATTTGGAACCAAAACACTTCAAGATGAAAACCATCATCTTTCTCAAGATCTACCATGTCAAATCATGAAGAACGTAAAACCTGATGCGGAAGCATATTTGAATCCATGAGAACGACTGAAATCCAAGTGTCTTGCGGTTGTTGGGTCTTCCAAACCTAGACATTGTTCATATATTTTTGACGACGGAAAATTATAAAAGAAACTCTACATCTTGTTTGAGGACCATGACACTTTATATATATATAACTTCACCAATATCCAAATTTAAATTCTCCAAAAAGAACATATCAATTCTCAAACTAAAAATAAACAGTCGTGGGCATGAAGACATGATCCGTGAACTTAAAGGGCAGCGAGGATTCAATTAATGAATATACCGAAACAACAATCTCGAACTGAAATAGTTCATTAACAGTTCTAACGTATTTACAAAAAGTTATGACAAGTTGTGTCTTGCAGTTGTTGGTCTTCCAAACCTAGACGTAAGTTGTTCATATATTTTTTACTACGGGAAATCATAAAAGAAACTCTACATCTGGTTTGTGGACCATAACACTTTATATATATAACTTTATATATCCAAATTTAAATTCTCCCAAAAGAACATATTAATTCGATTAATGAAGATACCGAAATAGCCATCTCGAATTGAAATAGTTCACTAACAGTTTTAATGTATTTACAAAAAGTAATGACAAGTTGCACTCAAATCTCTTTAACCAAAAATTAGCAACCAGAATACTAAATTGAGTACAAAATCTTAATCATGCGGAACATTAGAATAATAATAATAAAAAAATTGTGCCCCTTTCTGTCAGCTGTTTACATAGAGGAGGAAACAGCCACCCCACATCTCAATACCGAAACTATAGCGAAACAAACCCCTCTTTTTACCTATATTTTTTAATTGTCAAAGACATACTGAGGACATTGTAGTACGGGGTACAACGCTGGCTAGTAAAGAACTCCCATGTTCAAAAGATCATGTTGTAGAAATGAGGATGCTGAGACGGATGTGTGGCATGCAAGGAGCGATAAAATTAGAAATGACCTTATCCAGGATAAGGTAGAGGTAGGAGTGACCTCCATGGTGGACAAGATGAGAGAAGCAAGATGTGTTGGTTTGGACATGTGAAGTGGAGATGTGCAAATGTCCCCGTGAGGAGGTGTGAGAGGTTTGATGTAGTAGGCATGGGAAGAGATAGAGCCGTAGAGGTAGGTTGAAAAAGCATTGGGACGAGGTGATTAAATAGGACATGACGCGACTTCAGATTATTGAGGACATAATCTTAGATAAGAGGGTGTAGAGGTCGTGTATCAGGGTCGAGTGTTAGTAGGTAGTGGAGTGTTGCCTTGCTTGTTCTCGTTATACTAGCCGTATTCATGTAGTTCTACTTTTCAATATCTATTATCATGTTTACTGGGTTTCGGCCACTACACTATTTTGTTGTTGTTCGTATTCTTTCTTTTAGTCTTTATAATTCTTCTCTTATTAGTTGTTATATTTCATCACTATTTTCTTCTTCTTTATACCTGAATTGCACATTTGAGCCGAGGGTCTTCAGGAAACCGCCTCTCTACCTCCACGAGGTAGTGGAGAGGTCTACCTACACTCTACCATCCCCAGCCCCCACTTGTGGAATTTCTGGGTATGTTGTTGTTGTCAAATGACAAATAGATTTACTATAGAATTAATTTTAATATCAAACACAATGATATTAACCTTTTATGACCTTTATTTCTGCCCACATATCTCAAAAGGAGGTCAGAGCTCCGATTCCAAATTACAAGATTGACGGCAGAGAAGCGCCTACTATATGCTTGAAACTTTTTTTTAACGCACAAAAGTCTGTATGAGTAGAATAGTATAGGCTCTGATACCAATTATTTGGAACCAAAACACTTTAAGATGAAAACCATCATCTTTCCCAAGATCTTCCATGTCAAATCATCAAGAACATAAAATTAGATGCGGAAGCATACTTGAATCCATGAGAATGGCTAAAATCCTTGCGTCTTGCGGTTGTTGGTCTTCCAAACATAGACGTAAGTTGTTCATATTTTTTTGACAACGGGAAATCATAAAAGAAATTCTACATCTGGTTTAAGGACCGTAACGCTATATTATAATGACACAAGTTTTGTATTTAAACTAGAAATAATAACCTGGTAGCTACACATAAGATGCCATACTTCAGGAGGTGTCTTATAAACCCATTTAACTTTAACACCTTAGCAGATCACTTTTAGTTTTGGTCAACCTTTTTAAAGAAGCAACCCAGGTACAATTATTCTTCTAACAATGTCCTCATGGTGGACTAGTTAAGTTGGACAGCTATGCTGATTATGGAATAGTAGAATGAGCTCTATCAGACATGCTAGAACATTCAGGGATCTGAAACTTCAAGTTCTTAGGGAGCAAAATAAAACCCAAGCAGAAGAAGATAATCATGATGTTGGAAATTCGTTGAGGAGTGTGTCACAAGTTTCTGGTGATCAATATCACTGATGAAGTTTT
The DNA here is from genome assembly GCA_029582585.1 of Solanum bukasovii. NCBI lineage: Eukaryota > Viridiplantae > Streptophyta > Magnoliopsida > Solanales > Solanaceae > Solanum > Solanum bukasovii. Next base: position 14,268 of record JAJOOI010015552.1, on the reverse strand, counting down.
ATGGTTCTAGACTCTCTAGTGTACTATACATTATGTTTCCTCTGCTATTTATGTCTTATCCCCCTCAAAGTAGATACCTTTCGCTGCCCATGCTGTTAAATAGGTAAAAGACCAAAGATCTCTCTAGAAATATTTTGCAGTCCATAAATGAAATTAATATTTGTATGGTGCTTGTCATTTATATTTTCCGCTCTCTCGGATGAAGTTAGTATATTTCTATGTTGCCCATCCCAATTCATGTACATGGATTAGCAATGAAGCTTCCTTTCTATAGAGGGTGTAATTATTACATTTACAAATGGTAATGCTTAATTAAGCTTAGCTTACTACCGCACATCCATCACCTTTTGAAACTTATGTGCTTGCAGATTGTTGTTTTCCCATCAGAATTAAGTCAATTAATTTACTGTACTCTACATTATCTTACTGTGGTGGAAATTCTTGGTTGCAGGACGATACAACATTTGAGAAACAAAGTGCCTTGTTTGCTTTGGCTGTTGCAGATGTTGTGCTAATAAACATGTGAGTTTGTTTGTAGCATGATGTTTGGTGACTGAGAAAAATGAAGTTAACTTGCTCATCTAACCCTTATAATAGATCACTGAATTTTTCAGTTTCTTTAGTTTGAATATAACATCCTTGACTATCTTTTTTGATCTCTTTGACATGGCTTCTAGATTTATCTTAGATTAACATATGGTTGATACCTTGATAGAACTGCATCTGGTAGTCTTTTTGCCTCCCGAGAAACTGATAATGCACTTATCTTGAACAACTTGTTTATATTCAGAATTGGTGGCAGCTTTGAAGACATGATTGGCTTCTTGGACCTGAGTGCATTGTTAGAGGGTCTTTTATTGCTTAACTTCTAGTTACCTGCCGTCTGTAAGTGGCAGCATAGGAAATTAACTTCACTCCTAATCGTGCTATTGTTGAAGTCCTTTTTCATATTCATGAGAATTCCCCTAAAAAGAACATTTTTTACTGGTTTTGGGTATGCGTTCCTCTTTAATTTTGCATGTACCATTGGTTAAGATCACCTTAAATGGAATTGTTGTTTGACTGGGATATTCCTCCTATGTGTTCAGGTGGTGCCATGATATTGGTAGGGAGCAGGCTGCCAATAAACCTCTTCTCAAAACAGTATTTCAGGTAAACTCTAGTTTATTTGGCTCCTTACAAGTGATTGATTCTTCAATTGTCTGAATATTTTCTTGTTTGCTAGGTCATGATGCGTTTGTTTAGTCCCCGCAAGACTACCCTTCTTTTTGTTATACGTGATAAAACAAAGGTCTGTTATATCTTTCTATTCAACATGTTTTTAAGATTCACTAGTTGCCTTACTATTTACATTCCTGAATAGTATTGGCCACCGATTTTTTTCAAATTTCCTTGCACTTGCAGACTCCACTAGAATATCTGGAGCCTATTCTGAGGGAGGATATCCAGACGGTAAATGAATTTTCTGTCGCTTTGAAGTGGTTGTTGTTCTTACTGAATTTGTCTATTCCTCTCTACTGCTATGAAAAATAATCTGGCAAAAGAATGAAATATTTTGTGTTCAGTCTTATTAGGAGTAACTAATTTTGCAGATATGGGATGCAGTTCAAAAGCCACAAGCACACAAGGACACCCAACTCAGTGAATTTTTCAATGTGAGGGTTTTTTCTGTATTCTTATGTTATCAGTACAGCTGTCTATATTTAAGTTTCCTTATTTATCTTTCTCTGATGTGAAGGTAGAAGTCACTGCTCTACCCAGTTATGAGGAGAAGGAAGAGCAGTTTAAAGATCAGGTAAGTCTTTTTTAGCTGCATAATATCTGCTAGTACCAGATTGTTGTCATTTTGTGAATCTGATTACCTATCCTAAGTGATTTTTACATGTCTTGGCTTTGTATGTTGTTCATTCAGGTTGCTCAACTTAGGCAGCTTTTTTTCCACTCCATCTCTCCAGGAGGCTTGGCTGGCGATAGGCGGGGTGTTGTTCCAGCCTCTGGTTTTTCTTACAGTGTACAGCAAATATGGAAAGTCATCAAAGAAAACAAGGATCTCGACTTGCCTGCTCACAAGGTGAAGCATGCCGATTGCCGGGTAATGAGTTGACAGCTTATTTACTCAAGATATAATGATCAAACTATTTGCCTTTTGTAGGTCATGGTGGCCACTGTGCGTTGTGAAGAAATTGCAAATGAGAAGTTCAGTAGTTTGATGATAAATGAGGTCTAGCAACTGCTCTCTACTTTCTTGTTTGGAACATAAATATACAGTGCTCAAACGTTACTCCAATATAGGACTGGCTAGCTCTTGAGCATGAAGTGCAAGAGGATGCAGTTCGAAATTTTGGAAGACGACTAAGCTCCATCTTAGATAACTTTCTGTCAGAGTAAGTGGCTGCGTTTTAACTATATTAGTTGGACCACTAATGCTATCCCAAAGGAGAGGATTGGTAGTATTGTAATTTTGTAGCGACTCCATTCATTTGTTCAAAGACGAGTTCTCAGAGGGGTTTGAAGAGTTTGTCCAATTTGGACCGTCTTATTTTTGACCCTTTTTACCGCTCAAAAATAGTTTCAAACTGAAGGTTGGATTAATAGTCCGTTTATTTATAACCTTTTCTCCACCTTCAGAATTGTAAAGCGTAGGCATTTCGCTCGTGTTGCAATTATATGAGAAGGCAACAATCTCCATTTATAGAGAAATTTATATAGAATCCTTAAAAGGAAGAAACTTTTGACGGATTCCAGTGTGGGTGACCGAGGACGTGCTCGTACCCTTCATAGAAGGATATGAAAAAGTACTTATTTATTGGGAACTTTCACTCCTATATATTCAAAATATGCTTCTCTAAGAGCACTATGATCAGCAACTCAAATGGTCTATATGAAGTCTCTATTGGTCTTATTCTTATAGTGCACCTTATGAGCATGTTTGGATCCGTGAAGCAATTGCTTGGGTGTTCCCCTAACCTAACCCAGGAACAGGCCGGAGGGAAGCACAGCATGGGGACGCATCTTGTCCCTCTTTGAATTTTAAGGAATGATACTTCTTTCCTTTTTCTTGACGTCGAAACTAAACAAGGAAAGAGAAATATTTCAAACTTCCCCTTAACATAGGATAAGCATTTAGATGGGTTACATTGACATAAGGACTTAAATGAACAATTTGCTATGTGCTCCTGTATTTAATATGCATGTCATGCATTTGAACATCCGAACTTGATGTTTTGCAATTCCATAAATAGGAAAGACACTTTGCAAAGCAGGTGGTCGAATTCTTGTCTTGTCCTTTAGAGTGAGCTGTAGCTGATGCTCTGAGTTATCTGTTTTCTCTTTTAACAGATATGATGCGGAATCTGTCTTTTTCGAAGAAAACGTGAGAAGTTCAAAACGTCAACAATTTATGTCGAAAGCTTTGCAGGTGAGGCCTATATAACTTTGTGTTGTACTGTTTCATGGACGAATTACCTCATGAATTTGCATGGGATCTGCTTCCGGCTTTTAAGTTTTGCTAGTCATTTGGTAATTTGATCAGTAAATACTGTACGAATCTCTTGCCCAAGATGGACTTACTGTTACCGTTCTGGAGGGAATCATGTTTTTATACTGCATATTTTTAATTTTGCTAGTAACTCATCTGGTTCACTATCTCGGAGACTAGTTTTTTGTTTGTTTGTTCATTTATTTGTATTTTTTTTGGTTTCATCTTTACCCTCTTGACCTCTTCCCAGTGTACTTTTATTAGATTATGTAATTTTTATCTACTCCAGAGGGGTCTTTGTAGATTATATCTTTGCCTACACATTCCTTGCTTTTCGTGCAATTTTTTTTTTCTAGACAATGGATAGAAAGAACATGGTGCTCGACTTGTTTAGCTGAACAAGACTCTAGAACGAATTTTCTTGACCAAGATCTACTATTAGCCCAGGAATTGCAAAATTTAGGAGATTAAGAGTCTCCAATATGTCTTACCTAACACAGGAAGTGGGGAAAGAGTCCACATATTTTAAACATATTTGGCTGCGCAATGGAAGAGAAAGGATAATCCAGGGGTGATTTTTTATTCGTCACCAGGGGTGATTTTTGCCTTAGCCTTAGCTGAATTTCCATTTCTTCAACACTTGGAATATTTTCAGCATCCTTCCAACACTGTAGAATTATTTCAGCTTCTTCCAATGCCATGCCTCATCGTGCAGTCTTGCCTTGTCATCGTCAAGCCAACACCACTGCCTTGCCTTGCCGGTGCCACTATCGCGGGCATTCCAATCAGGTGTCATCAGTCATGTGCCTGTCCTTTCCTGCTGTGCCCAAGGCTGCCTTGCCAACACCTCTAGCACCTTGGAGTTTGCACACTTAGTCGCCACAACCATGTACATCGTTTGCACAGCATGTCACAGCACATATCAAGACCAATGCACAAACCTTTACCATAATTATCTTTGAGACTGAGGGTCTAACAAACTACCTCCACTAGTTGAACTCGACGTCCTCTTCGAGGTTGTTTTGAGGTAGTCATCAATTTGCGTGTCAAACTACCGCAGATCCTTGCTTTTATTCCAAACTGCAGCTTACTTAGCTTTGCCCTTCTATTGCACTAAGAATTGTGTTTTCGTATTCTCTTTACTGTTCCCAACAACCCGGTGATCAAGTATTTCCTCAGTCTTTGCTTCAAACGATGTTGGGGCGAAGGAGGAGCCCTCTTTTACCTGTTTCTGTTCGGATCATCAACATCTTAAAAATACGGTTTCAGATAACTTACATGGAACGTGGGATGAATTTTCAATCTTTCCATCAACTTAAACTTATAAGAAACTTCACCTACCCTTTCAACTAGTTCAAATGGTTCGTCATACCTTGGAATCAGCCCTCTAAGTCTCTTCTTGTTCACAATCTGCTTCCAGATTTGGGGAGTGAGCTTAAGCAACACTGTCTCTGACATTGAACTCAACTGCACGTCAATGCTGATCAACATACTTCTTCCTATGAAACTGGGCTTTCCTCAAACTGTCTTGTGCCTCAACAAGCATCTCATGCTTGTCTTTTGCATACCAGTAAGCAGCTGGACATATACCATGACTTCTGTGTTGCAACATCAAGGGGCGTCATAGGCTGCATGCCTAGAACAAGTTAGAATGGACTCTTCTTCTTGCCGATGACCTGTGTAGATTATAGCAAAACTGCACTGTATCTAACAAGTCTGCCCAGTTCCGCTGACTTTGTTTCACAAAATGCCTCAAGTATTCTTCCAGCAAGTGCTTGATCCTTTTTGTCTGGCCATCAGTTTTGAGGATGGTTAGCCGTTGAAAATTTCAGGTCTGATCCCATCATGTTGAACAAAGTCATCTAGAACTGACCGGTGAACCGTGCATCCCTATCACTCACAATGTCACTTTGCATACCAAAGAATTTCACCATATGTGTGTAGAAGAAACTAGTAGCAACTTCCGACAAGCAATTAACTGGAGCAGCAATGAAGATAGAATATTTCGAGAACCTTTCTACCACCACCATAATAGATGCATTACTGTCATCTTTAGGAAATCTAGAAATGAACTCCATTGAAACAAATAACCATGGCCTTTTTGGAATAGGAAGAGGCCGCAACAAACCTGCCTCCTTATTTCAGTCTTGTTCATTTGACAAACATGGAAAGTCTTCACATTAGATTCAACATCATCTTCCATTTTCGACCAAAAGTACACACGGGACAGTAAGACTAGCATTTGTTCTTCACCCGGATGATCCGCCCACGGAGTGTCGTGCGCTTCCCTGGCTCAGTGGCTCCTGCATCAAATCTCTACGCAGTTCACCTCCTTACGGTACCACTATTCCCCCGTTAATAATAAAGAAGATCGTCCTCGATCTAGTACATTCTAACAGTCCCATCTTGAACTTGACGCACCCATTTTACATAGAGTGAATCATTCACAGCACACAACCTGATTATATCCAATAAATCAGTCTCAAGTATAGATATTGAATATACAGAAGCAAATACTTCTTTCCTACTCAATGCATCAGCAATTTGGTTGTGCTTTCCTAGTTTATGCTCCCACATGAAGTCATTCTGCCAAAAAGTCTTGCTAGTGTGCCTGCTTTGGACTGAGATTCTTTTGTGTCTTGAAAAATGTATTGGCCACATTATCAATCTGTACTACAAAGCAAGTACCCAACAAATATACCCTCCAAGTCTGCAAACAGTGCACTAATTCCACCATTTTTTTTAGTGAGTAGAATCTCTCTGCTCTGCATCATTCCGTTTCCAACTTTCAAAGGTCACCGGATGACCTTCCTGCACTAGCACACACCCCAATAGCTTTGTTGGATGCATCAGTGTGCACTTTCAAATGGTAATTCAAAATAAGGCACTTTAAGTATTAGCTCTAAAGCAATGGCTTCCTTTAAATTCTGAAACGCTGCATCACATCTTTCCGACCAGTCCTACTTAACATCCTTCTTTAACAAGTCCGTTAAGGCCACTGCCTTCTTTGAATATCCAACATTAAATTTCTGATAGTAATTGGCGATCCCCAAGAATGACCACAAACCTTGACACCAGCTGGTGCCTGCCACTCAATAACAGCTTGCACCTTCCAAGGTATGACAGACCATTTGAAGTAGTTGAAAGGGTAGGTGAAGTTGCATATAAGTTGAAGTTGCTGGAAAGATTGAAAATTCATCCAACGTTCCATGTAAGTTATCTGAAACCGGTATTTTGAAGATGTTGATGATCCGGACAGAAACAGGTTAAAGAGGACTCCTCCTTCGGTGTCAATGCAGTTTGAAGCAAAAATTGAAGAAATACTTGATCACCAGGTTGTTGGGAACAGTAAGAAGAATATGAAAATAGAATTCTTAGTGCAATGGAAGGGAAAAGCTAAGGAAGATGCAGTTTGGGAGAAAAGCAAGGATCTGTGGCAGTTTGACAAGCAAATCAACCACTACCTCAAAACAGCTTCGACAAGTGGGGTGGCTTGTTAGAAAGTGTAAACAGTTCATTCTCCTGAGTGTCTACTTTTCCCAGCCCTCGCTGACCCATTTACATCTGTCCTCTGATCAGAATGTATGTTTTATCTGCCCGCACTTTATCCTTCTATTTCTATGCATAAATGTCTCATTATATAGAAAAATGATACTCCTTACATCTTAATGTAAGTTTCTTCTTCTGTGTGTGCACCGTAGTGAGGTAAGAGTTAAAATTTTATTGCGTTCAAGTGATGATAAATAAGAGGAATAAACTTTCACCATTATTTTACATGCTCATCATGCAAAGCTTTCTGCAGTTGGTCCATCCGGCTTTTGTTTCACAGTTGGGGCATCTACGTGTTAAATCACTTCAAACATTTAAGACTCAGCTGGAACAATTATTACGTAGAGGAGAAGCATTTGCGGCATCTGTTCGTACATGCTCCGAGTCTTGTATTACTGAATTTGACAAGGGATGTTCAGGTACTTCTACATGAGGTTTGAATTGTTAGGTCTTAAAAAACTGTTGAAGTCTCCAATATAGCCAATTTTAACTTTAAAATGCTTTGATTTATGATGATTTTATTAGGTTATTTTAGTTTGTTGAGATATTTTAGGGTTTTTTGAATTATACAGTTTTTTTGTTGTAAGTTTCCTATTTAAAGCCCTCTTATATTGAGAGATATTTTTAATCCATACTTTTAACCCTTTTTGCAGCACCATCTTTCAAAAACCAACATATTTTTGTTTTTGTGTTATTCTTGAATATAAATTGAAATGGAAGTTTTTCTCCAAAATATTTTCATTACATGGGAGAAAGGGAAGGTGCAAGGAATGAAATAGTGACAATTGAAACCACACCTATTGTGTGGAGAACTACCACTGATCCCACTAGATTGTAAGGCAGTAAGCGTTGGTAGTAATTGAAATGGAAGTTCATACCCACCATTTCGCTCCCATTAATTTGAGATTTTCTCTTTACCAATTTCAGATGCTGCCATAAGACATGCTAATTGGGATGCTTCAAAAGTTCGTGACAAACTCCGTCGTGATATTGAGGCCCATGTGTCCTCTGTTTGTAATGATAAGTTATCAGAACTGAAGGCCACTTATGAGGTAAGATTCCTAATGTAGAAAATCCACCATTTGTAGTTGGTAAAAATTATGTCCAATGGCATCTTTGTTTTGTTTATCTTGGTTCCTTTTATTTGACAGAAACAAATCACAGCTGCACTTGCTGAACCTGTAGAATCCCTTTTTGAGGTTGGTGGGAGTGAAACATGGGCCTCAATAAGAAAGCTTCTAAAACGCGAGACTGATGTGGCCATATCATGCTTCTCCCCAGCTCTTTCCGGCTTTGAATTGGACCAGGATGCATTTGACAGAATGATGCAAAATCTGAAGGACTACGCTAGAAGTGTTGTGGAGAAAATAGCAAGAGAAGAAGCTGGAAAAGTTTTGATGCGAATGAAGGATAGGTGGACAATTTCTTTTGTTTTATATTTGATCTTCTGTTGTCTTAACCTTTAAATTACTGACAGCTTGGGCCTTTAGGTTTAATACTGTGTTCAGCCATGATAGCGATTCAATCCCAAGGCTTTGGACAGGGAAGGAGGACATTAAATCAATAACATTGGAGGCCCGCTCTGAGGTATTTGCAAGGATATGATTTTTTTACGGTTCATCTTGAACTGTTTGACTGTGTGTTTGCTGTGCCCAGAACTAGAAGTTTCTTATCATTTCTTTCTTCTATCTGGAGCAGTCTCTGAAGCTTTTGTCTATAGTGGCTGCCATACGGTTGGATGAAAAATCAGACAGAATAGAAAGCATACTTTTCTCTAGACTCTTGGAAGGGAAGATTTCACTTTCTTCTCGGAATAGTGATATTGCAGATTCTTGTGACCCCCTTGCCTCAAGCTCATGGGAAGAGGTCCAATGAACTTACATTAGCAGTTGTATTTGTTTTATGTTCACCAATAAATTGCTCACTACCGGTACAATGTTTATTAGGTTTCACCAGAGAACACATTGCTCACACCAGTGCAGTGTTTATCTTTGTGGAGACAATTCATGGCAGAAACAGAGTATACCGTTAGTCAAGCTATTTCAGCACAGGTAAAAGAAGTATACATTGCTTTTGGCAGTTGTACCCTGACTTTTTTACTGTAAAATTCTTTCCTGGTTTCTTGCTTAGACTGATATATCTGCTCTTGTGTCCCACTGATTCCTTCTTTCAGTACTCATTGACTGGAAAAAAGTACCAGTCCTGTTCTTATCTCAGAGATACTCTGAGTTATTCTTTAATACTAGGCTTTGGATCGTCTGTCCCATACTTTCAGTGTGGTCTAGTGTCCATGCATATTTCAATGACACGCCATGTTGATTGAATCAAATTTATTTTGATTTGACTAGTGCAGCAGTGGTTTCAACTGTCTTAAGCTGTTTTGACCCCTTTTCCCTTTCTTCTAAAATGCTAAAATGTATTATACTCTTTATACTCCCCATTGATAGTTGCTTCCTGCCAAATACAAAGACTAAAAAAGCTAGAGCAGATTCCTAACCTTGCTCTCACTCTTGCTGTTGTCTGCTTTGCTGAAAAAAAGTACCTAATGCTTCAGTGGCGGACCTAGAATTTTCATCGAGGGGGTTCAACATATAAAGAAGGAGATGCACAAAAAAGTCGATAAGCTAAATATTATTAAATAATTTATAATTATATTTAATCATTAATTAATTTTATTAAATAAAGAATTAAAATATATTATTTACTCAAAATAATAAGGCCAATCACAAGAAGGGAGACTGTTATGGAAGTAATGAAACTTTGAATTTAAACTTGTCAGAGGCAATGAAGGGTTTGAAAATTGGGAATTATTTTTAGCTTTTTTAGATTTTGTTTAAAGAAAAAACCTAAAAATAGTGTAGTTTTGTTGGTTATTATAAAAGATGGGGCAACAAAAAAGGGTTGAAAATTTATTAAGCATAGAAGCGCTTTAAATAGCCAACTTGAAAACATAATTTGCATAACAAAAAATTCAAAAAGGCTAAATAATCAAAATAACTAAAACAACCCAATGGAAATTTTAATTTCAAATTCATCCTAAACCTAGGCAACTTATTATGCTAAAAATTACTGGGATAAGTGAAAACAAATCCCAATACTCCTCCTTTGCTTTAGTTGCTGCAATTTAAAAAATGTTCTTCCTCAATTTCTGCTTTGGCAGTTGGTACTCAATTCTTTTGATTATTTTCAAACTTGCAAATTTTCTTCTTCTTCTTTGTCTTCTTTGGTTTTGTGCTTAAAAAACACTCTCAATAATCTTATGCTGTTTGAAATCTCTTTTGAAAGTGTTTTTTCCTGGACAATGATGGGATTTTCTGGACCAAAGGCAATTGATGGCTCAAGGGGGGGTCAATATTTAATTTATACTTGTATTTTTCTCAAAGACAAACCAAATATACCTATATATACAGGGTAATTTTTTGATGAAGCGGGTTCATATGAACCCTCTTGACACTATGTAGGTCTGCCCTACTAATGCTGACAGTCTGGTACAGAATACCACCCATAAGTTCTCACATGATGTTTTTCAGGTGGAGCATTAATTTCATCAAACAGATGGACTTCCCTTCCCATTTAACAAAATTTAGCTTTTGCAATACGGTGTGGCTGACAAAACAATGTCAGCAGCAAAGAAGATGAAATGTAAACAGGCTCAGATTCTTATTCTTTTCCGGGAGGTTGGAAGCGGGGTAGAAAGCAAGTAAAATAGAGGTGTCAATGTGAGTGAGACACTAGATGAGATGCAAATAATGGAACCCAACACCCTGAGCCTTGTTTTCCAGCTAAGCAGTCTCCTTTGGATCTTCCATTGGAATCCTTCAATTTTACCCTGTGGATTAATACCATACGTACATTAATCACTCCGAATACCACTAGAAATGAAATGCTAATGTCATTTCTTTTTTGCAATACAAATGAAAAAGAGAATCAATGATTATTCCCACTTTATGGGTTACCTTAAGAGGATCCATCAAAGCCATTCTTTTTTTTTTTTTTTGCAAGGAAAAGCCTCATTCAGTGATTGATTGAGGCACTGTGATTGGTTGACTAGTTAATTGAAAAGGCTTGTCCGGTTTTGTCAATGTGCATAAAGTGTTGCATGCTGCTTGATTGATGTATTTCTTGTGACTAGTTTCTGGACACGTGCTTCGCACGTGTGTCCCATACAAGTAGTTCATACAAAATAAATCATATAAAAAACTCATTGTAATGAATAATAGAATAAAGTGAAAAAGTACAAGCGAAAATAGATGAATAGTCAGCTTATATTCAAATGACTTCTTCGTTGAACAATATTAGATGATTAAATATTATTTGAAACTACAAAATTAAACAACTAAATTTATCTAGATAGGTAAAATGTATAATGAATTATATTTTGAGCAACATTTAGTGTATTGATATATTACATGATACTCTTTCATAAGTAATGTTCTTGATGTATATTCCATTTGTTGTTTTGATTACCGATTTCAACGGTTAGAGTAGTTTCATTCATCCACTTTAATTATATGATTAGGAAAACATTAATAAACATATATCACCAAAATATTATGTATGAATACCTATTCTTTTTCATTTATCCACTTTTTTTTTACCAACTTCAACAAATTTAAGATATCAAAAATTAAAGTTTCAAACAACTTCAAGCTAAGCAAAGACTCAAAGCTAATGGTAAAGGTATGACATATAAGAGGACCAAAAGTCAATCTCTAACACTTCTATGTCAATACATCAGTTTGATTTTAACTCATAAACATGAATATAAGAAACATTGATAATTTATAAAACTTAAAACTCAATAAAATATTATATAAACAAGAATAATATACTTTTACGAACACGTTCACAGAAAATAACAAAGCTGAAAAATGAACTTACTCTTTAAAATCTTTCCTCTACTGCTTCCCCTAATGGAGAGAGTTGTACATATTCTTGATTTATGAATTCATTTATATAAGTTGATCATTGAGCATAATTTAATGAAATAGATAAGATCATTCATTATCAATTAAGTTAGGTAACTAAAGAAAATCAAAAGTTTTATTGTTGAAGACTAAAAGACTTAAACTATGATGCAATGTTCTTTCCCACTTCCAAACAACAGCTACGTACAGCCATTGTTATGAGATTTATACATTGCAAGTACAAAAAACTAAGAAAAAGAATGAACAAAAATTACACAAGAATTTTTTTTGTTGAGAAAATATTGTATTCTAAATTACTACACATTAAGATAATATGCTATAATAAGTATTGATAGATGAACAAATATAAAATGGCTTCAATCAAACTAATAAATGTTGGAATGTGAAAAGGTTGTATTCTAATTAATATTGAGGAAATTTGCTACTAAAATAATTACTGGCAGATGAATCATCTATTGCTTATCCGGTTCAATGCATATGATTAAAATTATAGTAGCTGGTCTTTTAATGTTATCTTTATATAATTAAAATATTATTATTTATTAAGATATTTGATTAAATTTATATTTAGTGTAGGGATAAAACGGTAATTCAATTTTTTATTTTGGAGCTTCTCACTTATAATAATATATGATGATTCTGAAACAAAAAATACCCAATTTTTAAAAGATATAATAAATAATAATACCTTATATTTTTTATTGTTTTTTTTTAACGGGTGAAAAGAATTAAAAGGACATTTATTTTGATAGGAAGGGAGTAGAGTAGGGTGGTCGAACTTTGCAAAGCAACTTCGTTTTAATTAAAAAGGAAAACAAGTCTCCTTTGTGAGGGGGTCAATGGACGTATTCGGAAAGTCAAAACTCCAATAATCAGTTATCCAGATTGGGGCATTTCATCTCTAGAGTGCGTTTCTTTTCCACTTTGTCAGCACTTTCGTGAAACATAATTGTTTAGGTACATGTATGTGGAAAGGAAGATGACTGCAATAGATTGATAGTCAACAAAATATATTTTCTGATTATCATGTATCTTATCAACATTACAAAGAATCGGTATAACCCTATTTCCAATCAAATTGATTGATCACATTGAAATAAACAGGAAAATGAAATTTGAGATCCAATATGAAAGTGCCTCTTCAACTCCACGAGGCAGCCCCAGACTCCACTTGTGGGATTCTAGTGGGTATGTTATTGCTGTAATATATTCTTGTCAACTAACATGTCTTAGTGTTTAACTAAACTAGGAATAGAATTGTGTTATTCCACCATTTAAATTCTAACTTAACTGGCTGGTGTGTTCATCCTTTTTAGATATCTGATGTTTGATGACTTGGATTGGATGTATCCAAGAGTAAGTCAATCATCATTTTTACTCAAGTCACCAAAGAACTACACACTGAAGTAGCTAGACATCTTTCACTTTAAGAATCAGTAAAATTCCATTTCATTCACTGGGAAAAGTGTTCATTGACAATTAGCAAGGTTAGATGAAATTCGTTATCAGCCGCCTTTTGGACTTTAATTGAAGCAAGTATATCCAGTGGGAATGCCTGGAATTATTAGTTGGTCAAAGTTACGTAATTATTTTTTAGTGGAAAGATTGCAATTTGATGTCATTTTCATCAATTGTATTTTCCTTTCTTAGAAATTTCAAAGATGTGAACTTTGGTTGTATTTACTGGTTATTATTGCTAGTCCTCTATCAGACTTCCCCCAAAGTTTCATTGCCCATCACCTAGGAACTTTCTTTATTCTCCTCTTTCGTTTTTATGTAGTAGTGAGAAATGAAGATAATATTGGTTCTCTTGCTTTCTTACTTTCATTTAGTTAGCTGCAATAGTACTCGCTCAGATACCTTGTTGCCTGGCCAGTCCTTTTCCTTTTCTGCAGAAGATACTTTAGTATCCAAACAAGGGAAGTTTGAACTCGGTTTCTTCTGTCCAGGTAATTGTGAAAAGCTTTTTATTGGTATATGGTATACAAACATAAAGCCCAAAACTGTGGTTTGGATAGCAAATAGGGACAACCCTATTCGTCCTCCGTTCAATAATTCTCATCTAGAGCTGTCTGATGGAAATCTACAACTCTTGGATGCACGTAAACAAAGAGTTTGGAGTTCTAGTTTATCCACACCTTCAGCATATGCCAATAAAGCAGTACTTCTTGACTCTGGAAATCTTGTTTTGACAAATGGCATTGACAGACAGTGGCAGAGCTTTAATTATCCTACAGATACGTGGCTGCCTGGTGCGATGATTGGATTTAATAAGTCCAAGAACACACTCCAGAAACTTACTTCTTGGAGGGA
>JAJOOI010015551.1:0-48517 GCA_029582585.1 Solanum bukasovii | reverse complement strand
CTACCGATATGGTAAAAATGACTATTCATTTGCACTTTTGCAATGACTTTTCATTTTCCCTCCAAAATTGGTTCCCCCATTTTCATTGGTTCTTCCACTTTCCATTTTCTCTTTTTATTTCTCATTCACACCTTGCTAAACCCAACAAATCTTTCCTTTCGAAGCTTGCCGGAATGTGGTCGAATCTGTACTCTCCGTTTTTTTTGTCCTAAGCATCAAGGGCTCAGTTGTTTGGCTACTGTTAATGGTGTTTTTCTATTCGAAAACAGGGTAGAATCTTAAGGCTAGTTGATATAAAGTTTATATGTGACATTATTTATTGTTTGTGGAAGGCAGTAGCTTACTCTTCCTCCATCTTCCAGGCTCCTGTTTGCCTTATCGCTTAGAGTATCATTCTTTAGTCAATTCTTTTGCGTTCATATTGTTTAAATCTACTTGTTGTCGGCCGATCTCTTAAGATTTAGATTTCTCTTAACCTCATTTGTTCATGTTAGATTCAGTGATATCGATTTCAATCATGAGAAGCATTATTTTGCCCATTCTGGTTTCTGTTGGTCATTGCTTGTTGTTTCAAATTATTTAGTGTATTTCTTGGTATTGTTTCAGTTTAGTTTTCTTCTATTATTGCATTATCATCTCTGGCTACACTTTATGATCGAGTCTAATGTTAGGATTAATTAACTGAGTCCCTTACCTCTTTTCTTGATAAATTGCAGCATGGATTTTTTTAGCATATGATTTTGTTAGTTAGATTATATTAGTTTCATTTCTCTCATTTAACTTGCATAATGGTTTCTATTCAGCATATGATTTTGGCCCTTTCCCTCAAAGCAATTTTTGTATTAAAGATTTGTTGGCAGCAACTTAGTTTATAATTCTGTTTGTCTCAACTTTAAAGTGAATTCATCGCAATCGTGTTAATTATTTAAATTTGGGTCAATCATAATTTCTTCCCATGGAGATTTGTTTTGTTTCATCTATTTTCCTTTCCATGAGATTTCTTGCATTTTTATTTTATTTTTTAAAATCAATTTATAGTTAATGGTTGCTTTATTTAATTATTGATTTTAACAATCCTAACTCCTTATTATCCTCTGTTTTGTATGTAAATCTGCCCGAATCTTCAAGGACTCTATCTCCATTCCTTGCATTTTTCTATTGGGCCATAGAGGCCCAAACTTGCCTTTATCAAGTCATCCAGCCTTGAAAGATCGAAGAATAAGTCCCCGAAAAATTGACGAACAAGGATTAGAACTGATACGGGATTGTATACACTAGTGTATACGGAAATGGGCCTAAAGGCCCCCATATTCAATTTTGTATTTTGTCGTTGGGCCTAAGCCCTTTTATTTTAATTATCATCTTGTTAGTTTAGGTGCAGGTGACTCAAATGGGCCGAAGGCCCAAAAATGAAAATGGGGCCAAATACTGGCCCAGGCGGACAGAAACCAGATTGGGCCCAAATCTCTCTCTCTCTCTCTCTCTCTCTCTCTCTCTCCCCTTTGTTTTATTATGCCTCCTTACTTGCTAATATTTGTCATTGATCTTAAGGTCAAAAATTCAAATCCCCGAAAGACGCTCATTTTGATTTAACAATCCAACTAAATCAGTCATCTCTTAACAAGATTTAAAGAAATAATTTTATAAGATAGCTCACTTAGATAATATTTAAGTACTTCCCTTTCCCCTCTTTTTAAATAGTTCTAACTATAGAATAATTCAATTTTGCAAATTTAAGTTAAGTTAAAATTATTTTTAGCCAAATAATTAATTGTCGGATAACCACATTAGTGGACATTCTAGGTGCTTTTAAAACCTTCCTAGGATATTAATAAGAACCTCGAACCCCTTTTTAAAGTTTTCATTAGATTCCTGTTTTAGTCTTTTGAAAACAATAGTTTTTCTTGATTTTTCTCAAAAATTAAGTGGCGACTCTTAAACCAGTCTAAATATATTTTCCTAATAAAACAAGTACGCGGTGAGAAGTCAATAGGAAGCTTGATATCTTTGATGCTCGTCCATAACTATAATATGTTGTAATTCTTTTGAACTTGAGTTAAACCAATATCGAACCTCACAAGCCAAATTGTGAAGTGAAAAATTGAACCATGCCAAATTTATTTCAGTATGGTATCAAAAAAATCTTACCAACTTTGTGCATTCTACAATTAAACTATAGAAAAGCTATTTATGAAAGACCCTGACTAGTGTGACTTATAAATTGCAAATGATAAATGTGACTTATATCAAGTAGGATGTCTGTGTCACATCATTTGATGCGGTTTCTGAACACAACGTGAAGCAATTACTAGTATGGCTTATAAAATTGCTGGTATGACTTATGAAAAGGGTAGAGTGTACATAGACCACTACCTCGAAGAGGTAAAGAGGTTATTTCCGAAAGATCTTCGACTAATATGACTTATAAATCGCAAATGATAAATGTAACTTATAAACCAAGTAGGATGTCGATGTCACATCATTTGATGCGGTCTCTAAACACAGCATGAAACAATTACTACTGTGACTTGTAAATTCCAAATGATAGATGTGATTTTTTGAGCTATTTGGCCAACAGCGAGGACATTTTGGAGATTTCACCATTAAACGGAAGGCAAAGTTGTTCCATTTCGAATAGTTCAGGGGAAAAATAGACCCTTTTTAGAGCAAGAGTTCAACAATATTAGGAATTGAAGTTGTCCCTTGTTCTTGGTTCTTTGTATGTACAAACATCAGATGCATGTATCTGGTAAAAGAATCAATGGAATCTACAAACAAAATGTTGAAAAGGTAAGGTATATTCTTCAGATTGCAGGATTGAATCACGATTTCGAGAATAGCTCGACTCTATCTAGGTGGCAAGCAGCAGCAGGATTTTGAAGGCAGTTACAGAAGCTCTCGTCGTCTTTTGGAAATGATGCTGGCAAAGGATGGTCCGGGATTACACCAACCTAGAAAGACAATACACCTCAATAACTATGTTTGCTTGTGGCAACTATATATCAGAACGAGAGTGAGAGAGATAGAGAGAGTGTGTACCTTGTCTATATCGTTGTGAGCAGGAGTTTCATACCGAGCAACTGTAACAGCCACGCCAGAGCCATCAGATAGCTGGAATACGGACTGGATTTTACTGTATCAGAAGAAGAAACAAGTAAGAATAGCATTCTTCTTTTGCCAGCTAAAGTGTATTTGCATGTAAGTAATAAAGTTATTACCCCTTGCCATATGTTGGTTCACCAAACAGCTGTGCACGCTTGTTATCTTTCAAAGCACCGGCTAAAATCTCACTTGCACTTGCAGTCCCTTTGTTTACCTGACAAACTTATGTTGGTGAGTTTGGCCCAGGGAGTATTCAGGGATTGGCGGAATCAGTGTGTGAAGTGTGAACTTAAGTGATGGAAAGAGAAACTAGAACAACTTTTGGTGAAGCCAAAGATAAACTTAAAATGCTGAAGTGTGACAGGAAGTGAGCCTCTGACTGGAAAGATTTGCAGTGCAAAATACGAATTTCATGTCAAACTCAAATACACCGGAAGAATAGGATCATTATACATCATTAAGCACCAATATTTGATGAATGAGAACTACAGTCCAGCCGTGAGTATCACAAAACAAGAAGATGCCGTGGAATTTAAGTACACAAGGGGAAAAAAACAAAGAGCCAACTCAATTGTCTACCTTCATCATAAAAACCACTTAGCTGAGGTTAGGCTAATCGACATATATGACTAAGTAACAATAAACTTACCAGCACAGCTAGGGGCTCTGAAGCAGCTACCACACTGCTCCCATCCGTGTCATAAATATCTCGAACACCACGGCTATCACAAATGTATACAATCACACCTTTATCCAACCTGGTTGCCAGTGAAATCCATTG
This sequence comes from Solanum bukasovii, assembly GCA_029582585.1. Classification (NCBI taxonomy): domain Eukaryota; kingdom Viridiplantae; phylum Streptophyta; class Magnoliopsida; order Solanales; family Solanaceae; genus Solanum; species Solanum bukasovii. The sequence goes on along the minus strand of JAJOOI010015551.1, from coordinate 44,634 downwards.
CATAGCACAGTTTAGTCTTCTTGCATAGCAGTAGCAATAGCGTCAAAAACTAGATAATAATAATATGCTGAACCAAAGAAAGAAACTTCATTGTATCACTAACAAAGTAATCTCATAATCTCTCTGTTGTGAATTGGAAATATTATTTTGACTTGACTACATTGTATTAAAAGAACTTCTAGTATTTAACAATATATAGACCTATGTGTAACTCTTATGTAAAAAGAATAAAATAGGGAAAGAGTTTTCGTTGTCAACACCTGCACCGACCCTTGAAAAGATGAGTAATACTTATTGAGAAACTAGCATTCGAGTACATTGGATCATCAGAAGAAAACTAAGCAGACACTTCAAACTGGAAAATCCAAACATGACAAGCTTACCAAATTTTTGCTATCTCAACTCCTTCAGGAAAGAGACCACCACTGCACAAGATTTCAACTTTCAGATCACAATAAAAGACTGTGAAATGAAGACATGGTGAGAGCTCATCACCTGTTATCCCGAAGGTCCAAGACAAAGGCCTTAACATTGTTTTTCCTTAAGGTTTCAATCGCCTCTCTTACAGCACCTATAGGGAGATTTACATAACTATTTAGCTGGAATTTATGAAAAAACTAACCCGATGTTTAACTCTTCGAACATGTACTGAAATCATTGCATTACTAGAAAATTTTAGAGGAAGCATGCATAAAATGATATATATCAAGCGTAGCAATATGAAGTGCAGGATTCACTTTCCAAATGATTTCATTGTCATTGACGGAAATGCTATTTTCAACTATGGCATACTAACAGTGAACACACCTGTAAGATCAAGACAAATTCTAAACCATGAAGAGTGTATAACTTATGATAACCAAATCAGAGAGTAGAAAAAAAGTTTCTCCAATTTGATGCAATGCATCTGCATAGTGACAAACCACTCCTTAGAAGGGGAAAAGAAGAAGAAGCAGCAACACCACTAATTCAGATAATGGGCGATTTGAGAGTAGTCTGGTTGTCTAGTAAGTAGGATAGTGTTTTTAATATTACAAGTGACTGATAAGATAGTTTACCAGAAGCGTTCTGGTTGAATGTTGATAGTTTGATGTATCCGATCTGAGGAGCATCATCTCCTCCAGTGGGTAGCTTGCAGATTCTTGATTTTACGGGATTCAGAGAAACTTTCTCCCGTCTGGAAGACAGCAGATTATTAGTATTTGTTAAGAATATGCATCTCTAGCTAAAAAAATATAAAAGAGCATAATCATAAAAAAATGAAACATTTACATAACTTCACTAGAAGAAAAGCTAAGTAAGAAGGCATGAGCTGACTCTTATTAATAGATGCATTAATGGCTTTTTCTTTAATACATATAACAAGTCCTATTTAAAAGTAACAGAAGTATACAGATCATAGAAAACTTTAGAAGAGTTCAACAAAATGAACACACATCAATGGTAGCTTCCTTGTCTCGGATCCACGAAGTACAGTTAGTTCCACACCACTTCCTTCAGGTCCTCTGTATGTCAACAAAACATAACAATAAATAAAGAGGAAAATATATACATATAAACTTATGCTATAGACAGAATCGCTAGTGGAAACAGTCTACCAACCTGTTGATATCAGGATCTTAGAATCAGAAAATATTATGAGATATTGACCTACAGTTACAAACCTATTAGCCACATGTTTCTTGTTTATGAACTCATATGTATGATAGCAGAGTAAAAATACGTTTACTTCAGAGGTTTTTTTTTTCTTTTTGATAAGTCAATGTTTCTCCCTCATTAATCAGAAGTAATACTGTTTCTCCCAGGAATATTTCCAGTTTGATTCAGTATAACGTGAGAAAGATTAAGACCTCTGGCTTAAAGTTATAGCATGCAGATCCTATCATTAGGTTTCTCAGGTGCAATAGTTATGAGTAAGTAACAACAACAACATACCCAGTGTGATCCCACAAGTGGGGCCTGGGAGGGTAGAGTGTACACAGACCTTAACCCTACCTTGGGAGGTAGAGAGGTTGCTTCCGATAGACCCTCAGCTCAAGCCTCAAGGAAAGGCGTATCAAAGCAGATTGAAAAAGAAATAACGGAAGCGAAGAAATCATGGCAAATTACTATTAAAAAATAGCATGGCAATCGTTATGAGTAAGTAAATTCAATAATTTACTGATGTTTCCCTTCCGTTCAAGCTCTCAATTGTTGTGCTTCACTTGTCTGGTAAACCCAGAATAAGACTTCAACTCATCAAGAATTTGAACTGTGAGGCATAAAATGAAACTGCACTTCAGGACCAGAAGAAAACTTACTGTAACCGTTCTGCTGCATCATATATACCCATGTTTTCTGTGCTGGTATTGTCAATTTGTAGGATGATATCACCAGATGAGATGCCAGCCCTATTTGCAGGACCTCCTGGAGAAGCTGAGATAACGACCAGTCCAAAGGCTGATTCATTTTTCCCCGATGGATAGCCAATTGACAACCCTACTCCAGTAAGTGCATTTTGAGTTCCTGACTGCCTTCAAAAAACATATGAAGAAATCTGTTTAGGAAGCAAATTTTCAATCAATCGGGGTGGAGTTAACTCACCAGCTAACAAGACAAGAGAAAACAAGAACCATACCCGCAAACTTTTAAACTTTTCAGGCTCCAGAAAACGGGTGAAAGGGTCATCCAGAGTGGCAAGCATCTTTTTTATTGCTGCATCTGGAGACAGTGTAGTGCAATGATTTAACAATATGTACATTTAAGGGATGGAAAACTACAGCTGTATCTGAGACAAGTCATTTCAGACTTCAGACAAGTTTAAAGCTTCAAGGTTCGTTATTGGAATCTGTACGTTTCTATCACTATATATATATTGACTAACAGAGTTTCCTGCCACAAATGGCATGGTTCCAGAAAATAGATGAGGTTGCTTAAAGCACATATCAGACAAAATTCAGAACTCAAGATACAAACTATTAGTCCATCATGCAGGTGACCTAGACCAAAAGGTATATCCACAGATTGATGGGCACAATATAGCATCTTGTCAGCAAAAAGAAAATACAAAAATATGCCGGGTACTATTTTGCTAAGTTGCATCTTGTTATACATGTTTGTAAGGTTAACTAATACATTTTCCCTTCTATATAGATTGCAAACTTTAGTCCTCTAGCTACTCATAATAATGAATTCTTCTTTTTCAATCAGAAGCTTCAATGCAGATGCATAGCAGATCATTTCTTCCCTGAGTATTCTGCAAAACTTCATGCAGATAATCACCAACAGATCATCTGAAAAAGGGCAAAACTTACATGTTTCCTGCCTTGTGTTCATTGGTTCATTTCGTAGTGCGTCTTCTCTGTACCTAAACCAACTTTGGCCATTGAAGGTCTTGTCAATATATGCACGGTCAATTGTTCTCCATGCCTCCAAGAAAAGTAGATTTTCTTCAGTGAGAGCAACTGTAAAGTGGGAAGAAAATAGGAGATTTGTTACTTATATTTGAATAATCAAGTCTTACAAAATGGAAAAGCTTGACATGATCCATCAAACTGCAGACTTACAAGAAGGCGCTTTGATAACAGCAGCATTAACTGCCATAACCAGCATTAGTCCTATGCAGGACCGAACAAATATCTCAGGTACTATACTCTTAAAAATTTCCGAATGCTTTAATGTTTTGCGGAGACTGGTTTTGAATTTTCTTGGTAGAAAAGCTAAGCCATTTTGTATAACCAGCAAACTTAACTTATCTATGAATATTTTTCTACACCTCCGGATTGGCTGAGAAAACGTTCTGTTTCTGTACATTTGCTCAATGTAGCATAAAGGAAAGCAACTTCCAGAGTTGTCATTGCCACTTCTTTTCAGACGCAATATAGGATGATATACTCGAGAGTTATTACTTCCGCTGTACAAAGAATTCCATGAAAGCACCTGCAGAATGATTATGGATGAAGTCTACTTGACTATCTATATCGTGTAAATTTTGCATTTTTGCACCAAAAACACAAAAGACAAAGAGAAAGACAAGTAGCTTTTAGTTTGGAAATGCTTTATTTCTTGTTACAGAACGAACATGTTGATTTTGTTCCTTCTAGATGGTCCACCACATACAAGCAGGAATGATTCCTCATAATCATTTCTTAGCCTTCCAGCTCCTTTAAAGATAACTAAAGGGAAAAGGGTTAAATATTCCAGTGTACTATCTAAAATTGAGCAACTTTGGCCTCCATAAGCTTTTGGTCTAACATTACCCCCTCCACTGGGAAGCAGCCCTATTTTTACCCTTGACCCCTACTAATGAAGCTCCAAAGGAAGGTTGAGGGGTAAATTTGGACATGTAGAGTCCACCAATTTTACGCTGGAGTTCCGTTAACAAAAAGGAAAAATAGGTGATAATTTGTTAACAACAAGAATATGAATGGATCAAAAGTGTGACAGAGGCAAAATTGAGCGATATAAATAGTACAGGGAGAAATTTGGACCTTCTCCCTTAATGAAATAATAATGTTTAAAATATATGCTTTTGGTCTTAAAAGACCAATTATGTACCTGTCCTGCAATGAAATAGCATGAATAGAGTGGAATGGATATAGCGGAACCATGTAACCTGCACCAATTAGTTTGAGACTGAGGTGTAGTTGACTGATTTATTTGACTGAACGAAGGGATCAATATTTTACCTCTCTGATTCAAGCCTCTCAAATACTGTTCGAATCTTTCGATTTCTACCTTTTCTTTCATTTGACACACTAAATATTGTGAGATTGTCATCAAATGAAAAATTATTTAAAGTTTCAATCTTTACTCGAATTACTGGCTCCGGAAAACTTTAAAATACGTAAGTATACTTGTTTACTACATAAATTGAAACAAGGATTTCCATGTTACTTCAATGTTTCACAATTGAGAAAACAGACTGCTTAAATAATGAACTCTCTTAGTTTTAATCTATACTACAGTCTTCCCCTTTCAAGAATTTCAAAAATATTACACACAGTTCAGTCATAAAAATTATTTAATCCGGGCCAGCTAGTGCAAACCTTCATTATTCCTCCAGACTTAGGCAGATGTACAAAAATCACTAGATTTTCTCCCCTCCTAAACTCATTTTACACTTCAATACTTTTCTAAGCAAACTAAAACTATCAAGCTAGTTAATATATTTTTCTACTACCATTCAGCTTGAGCCAAGGGTTTATCGGAAACAACCTCTCTACCTCTGAGGTAGGGACAAGGGACGGAGCCAAGCAAGATCAAGGGCTTCATCCGAACCCCCTTCTATGGAGAATTATACTGTTTATTACATGGTTAAAATTATCTTTTATGTATATAAAGTAGATGTTGAACCCTTTGATGAACTCCGTAACTAGGTAGGGGTAATGTCTACATACACTCTACCCTCCCCATAGACTACACTAGATATGTTGTTGTTGTTGTCTTCCACTACCATTCATACTACACAAAAACAAATTAGCAGTATTTTCAAACTCTATTTCCAGTCAAATTAGCAGTATTTTCACATTGAAATTGAGGGAGATTAACGAAATCAAGAACACCAACTAAAAGAACAAATAGTAATATGAAATATTAGGGAATTTATCCACTTGAACAAATGAGGCTATTTCAAGAACCATAAAAAACTTAACTTTCCAATTTTCACATACCTTGAAATAATGGGGTTTCTTCTACTACCATTCATACTACACAAAATCAAATTAGTACTATTTTAAACTCAATTTCCCGTCAAACACCGTCACATAAATTGAAACATCGAGAAATTAATGAAATCAAGAACACCAACTAAAAGAACAAATAGTAATATGAAATATCAGGGAATTTGTCCACATGAGCAAATGGGGCTATTTCAAGAACCATAAAAAACATAACTTTCCAATTTTTCACATACCTTAAAAGAAGTAATGGGGTTTCTACTGGTGATGGTGAATGAAGGAGAAGGAGAACTTCCCAGAAGAGCTTCCATTGCTAGCTCAGAAATGAAACGAAACGATTTCAGTTGCTAGTCAAATTTCAGCCACAAAAGATTCTTTTCGATTCTGTTTATTATCGTTTTTCTTTTTCTTTTCCTTTTTCTTTTAAAAAGCCTCCGGATGAGTTTTTTTTTCCCTTTTTCTTGTTGAAAATGAGAGGTGTTTTATCATTGGAGAAAACCTTCTTACTATTCTTTATTTTTTTATTCTAGTGCCACAATTTTTTTATTTGATATTTTTTATTGGATTTCTATTCAAATTTGAGAGACGGTTGTGTATTGATTTGGTTCGATTTTGAAATTAATTAATTTGTAGATATGTTAAACTGTTAAAATATTGACTTATCGTTTATTGATCGTTATCAGTTCGATTATCAATTTAATTGTTAAGATGTGCCTAAAAAAGTCATAGAAAGTGTATTAAAGATATACATAAACTTTGATTAAGAAAATGTATGTATAACAATAAAAAAAAAATCTCTAGACTCTTTATCTTTTCTTTTTTTATATATAAAAATCTAATTTGTTTATAGAGCTTTTCATGGCTTGTCATAAGCTTGCGAGTATAAATCAAGAAATTAATTTTCATTTGGACCTTTGAATATTGATTTTCTCTTTTCTTTATTCAAATATGATAAATAAAAGTGAATGAAAAGATTATTAATTATATAAATCAATTTATTTTGAAAAGTATTTTCAAAAAATAAATTACAGTACTGTACTACTTTTGATGAAAAATTATTTATGTTTAATTTTAAAATGACTAATCAATTTAAAAAACAATTATAAGCAGCAATAATCTTTGATCAAAATTTCAAAAAAAACATTTAAAAATGTACTTTTTCAAAAAAATAAAAAATCAGCTTCTCGAAAATAAGTTTTGCTTCTTTTCAAAGCTCCTTTTTTTTCCTCCGGGAAGCTTTTCCACCAAAGTAAAAGAGGGAGATTTTTTCTCTTTTATCTCTTAGGTCTCAGATTTGATCCCTTTGTTACGGCAAAATTCAAGTCATTTCCTCTTGAATGTAGTTTTATACGATATGAATTTAAATTAATCAGACTTTAATACGTAGGTATACAACTGCGGACAGATGGAAACCAAAAATATAGTCTCTACCTCTATGTAATAATAATAAGGTCGGTATACATTCTATTCTCACCTACCTCTATTTGTGGAATTTCACATTGGGTATGTTGTTGTACACTTTAATTTCTCAGGAATGGTAGAAAAGGGGTAGGGTTGATGTGCAATGTGGGACTTGGCGGTGTGAATCCAAATTTAGTCGGCCTCGACTATAGGAAAGCGGTGGCCGGTGGGAAAACAAAAAAAAACAAGGAAGAAGTTTCCCTCCCTTACTGGATATCAATTTTGTTGAATTTTCTCCTTTTTCGTACATTTAGCCCTTTCTTATTTCTTTCAATCTTTAATTTCTCACTGCATTAATGATAAAGTTGAAGTCTTTGCTATGTATTATGTGTTGTGAGCTTTCAATGACTCACTCTAACCTAACTTCTTCATGTTGGACCCATTTATAATAATAAGATGATAAGAATGTATTCCGTATGAAGGAAAATAAGTCGTTTGTTACTTTTTTTGTGTGTGTATGCTCGGTATGTAAGCAAGAAATATTATTCTTAAAACACTAGACAAATAATATGTGAGGTGGGGATGGGATGAAGATGAGGTGTGTTGAAGGTTTTGGAGTATACAATCAACGTAGAATGCTACTTGTAGAACTTGTTTTCTCGTTTTGTGATGGAATGCTTCATCCCTCACAAAAAAAAATGAATGACAAGCAAAGGCCCACCCAATGTTAGTTCTCTTTCACATACATTACTACTGCTAGCTGTAGATGAAGTTTCGAAATTTATTAATGATCCCTCCTTCTCAACTACCTGCATTCACTTTTTGTGTATTTAGCAATGCTGAATGAATCCACTTTCTATTCTTCTTTTGTAAAGTACCACTTTTTCTTTCCCCAAGGCTTTAGCAATACTCTTCAACAATGTCTCACGCTTCTTCTTCCAAAGTTTGGAAGTACGATATCTTTTTGAGTTTTAGAGGTGAAGATACACGTAGAACCTTTGTGAGTCATCTCTATAATGCTTTAGAACAGAGAGGAATCCATGCTTTCAAAGACGATGAACGGTTGGAAGCAGGACAATCAATTTCTGCTGAACTTTTAAAAGCCATAGAAGAGGCCAGATTCGCAGTCGTGATATTTTCAAAAAGCTATGCATCCTCAAGATGGTGTTTAGAGGAGCTTGCACACATCATTAAGTGTAAGAGGGAATTGGAGCAGATTGTGATTCCAGTCTTCTATGATGTGAGTCCATCAGATGTAAGCCATCAAAATCCCCCTTTTGCTGATTCATTTTCCCGACACGAGGAAAAATGCAAAGATGATATGGAGAAGGTTCAAAGATGGAGGGGTGCATTTGCGGAGGCAGGGAAAATATCAGGCTATCATTTACTAAATTTCAAGTAAGCGTTCTTTTATTTTTTCGGGTTTCTCTTTATCAAGAGGGAAAAGGACCAAACTTTTTAGCTACATCCACACATTTATCATCTATACTTTTCGTGATAGTTAGTTTATTTATAACTATAATTACATTAATGGACAGACCTTGAATGCTTGTTGTAATTAGAATTTAAAATGTTATAATTCATGCTTACTTAAACTACCTTGTGACCCTGGAAAAAAAAAAACTACCTTTCTGACATTGTTATGTGTTTGTTTTATTTTCAATTTAATTTGCTCTGAGAATCTTTTCATTGCAATGAAGGGATGAGGCAGATTGCATCAAGAAGCTAGTTGATGATATATTTCCTAAGTCGCTTCAAGTTATTTCATCTTTCTCAGAAAGCTTAGTGGGTATGAGATCTCAGGTTGAGAAAGTAATCCGATTATTAAATATGGAATCAAATGATGTTCGCTCTATTGCTATTTGTGGTATGGGTGGCATCGGCAAAACAGAAATTGCAAATGTTCTACATCAAATATACCGCCATCTATTTGAAGCTGATTGTTTTCTTGGTGATGTTGGAGAACTTCACCAGAAAAATGGACTAACATGGCTACAACAAGTCGTCATTTCCAAGCTCTTGGGAAAAGAAATGACTCTAACTAGTAAACATGAAGGGATGAATATTTTAAAGAATATGCTTCGCTGGAAGAAAGTGTTGTTCATCCTCGATGATGTAAACCATCGAGAACAGTTGGAATTTTTAGTTGGAGGGCCAGAGTGGTTTGGAATGGGTAGCAGAATTATTTTAACAGCAAGAGACAAGCACCTGTTGATCAGTCACGTCGGGGATAACGTGTATGAAGTCCAACTATTATCTGAGGATGAAGCACTTGAATTGTTCAGTAGGCATGCTTTTAGAGAAAAATCACCAAAACAAGATTTTATGGAACTTTCGAGAGAAGTGGTGAACCATGCTGGTGGACTCCCTTTAGCTCTTAAAGTTTTGGGTTCTTTATTTTACAGACAAGACAAAAGGCACTGGAAACACATAATTGATCGGCTGAAGAGAATCCCTCACAAGGATATTCTAGGAAAGCTTAGGCTTAGTTTTGATGGTCTGGACAAAGATGAGAAGGAATTATTTCTAGATATTACATTTCTAGATATTGCATACTTGACTAGATATGATTTTGATATTTATGTGGAACTATTACAGAGAGACCCGAATCGTGGTTTTCTAATAGATTACCTTATCGAAAAATCTCTGTTATCCATCGACTCGAATAATAGTATTGTGATGCATAATATGATAAGAGAAATGGGAGAAAATGTCATACGGGAAGAGTACGCTAACAGCAGAATATGGCTTCCCGAGGAAGTTTGTGACCTTTTTAAAGGGAAGTTGGTAAGCAATATTTAACTTAATTAATAATTTCGTAAGCTCATAGTTCTATTAATCTTTTTTGTTTCATTTTTGTATATTAGCCATTAAATATATGATTCATTCTTTACAGGTAACAGAAAAGGTGGAAAGCCTACATATCCCAAAAGATTACTATTTTGAAGATGATCTTGTTGATTATAACAATATTTTCAAGAGGATGCAAAGCTTACAAATACTCATAATTGGTGATGGAACTTTTAGCTCAAACTGCGCTATCACTTATCTTCCTTCCAGCCTGCGGTTTATTGATTGGACAGGGTATCCTTCAATTTCATTGCCAGAGAGCTTTGAACCATCACAGCTTGTTATGCTTAGTTTACGTGAAAGTTGTCTTGTTGAACTTTTGCCAATATCAAAGGTATACTCTCTTACAATGTCCTGTTTGAGTTAAATAAATTGTTAATCAAAGATGGGTCAAGAAACTTTGTTTTTTGGAGCAAATATAATAAATAAATCTACTGTGAAGCATGCTATAAACTTGTTTCTGTAAGGTGAAATTGCTTTAAATTTGAAAGGCCAGAATGATGGAACCATAAAAAGAAAATATATCTGTAGTTGCTTTCTATAGGAATGGAGTTATACATAACTTAAATCAAGAATAGTAAAGAAACAATTTTCATGTGATATACTTCTAATGTTTTGATTTTAAATTTTCAAATATTAGACATCAACTGGATTTGTTGCAAAGTTCTTGTACAGAATAATGGAATAATAATTCTGAACAAATAGTTGTAATTATAGAACATCATGTATATAAACTCGCTTTCATGTAATTTACTTTTTTCTAATTTTAATCAACGTAATAATGAGCTTGAAATAAATGTTTTGATAGGTCAATGCATGTAAATTAATCCGTCCATGATTTAAATGCTACTTTAAACAAATGTACTGATATACACAATTAACACCAATTTTTTAATTTTTTTTTTGGTAATCACTCACTTAGAAAGTTCAATACTTCAAATATTGATCTTACAAGTACAAACTTCATCACAAAATCAAACATATAATGTCTCCCCCTCTCTTTCCATCAACTCTATTTTCCCAACTAAATCGTCAACATATTTAGGTGGAACCTAACTTTATTGACATTCACGATATAAATGAAGTACTTCATCACAATCATGATGTAAAATATTTTTGAATTTTTGGATTTATAATTGTATAGTAATTTACTTCCTGCAATTATATCTACCTAATAAAGAACTTGCAAGCGCACCCAAGGGTGTGGTCGTGTGGACTAGGTGTCAAAGAAGTGGATTGAGCACTATGAGATCTCAGGTTCAAATTCCAGCAAAGACAAAAACAATAGAGGCTTGTTTGGTAGAGTGTATAAGCAAAAATAATGCATGCATTAGCTCTGTGTATTAGTGTAGTGTATTACTAATACCATGGATTTCTAGGTATTAGTGATGCAAAGGAATTTAATGCATGCATAAATACCCAAATACCCCTCAAAAGCACTTTTACATCTTTTCCACCATAATTGTGGAGGATATTCTTGTAAAAAAATATTTTTATATAATGCATGCATACCATTTTAATACATCAAAACAAACAATGCATAAGAAATAATCTATACTTAACTAATACAAGCATTACTAATACACTCTATTGAGCATTTTTTTTATACACTCTACCAAACGACTCCTAGGCGATTTCTTCTCATCTGTTCTAGCATTGGTGGATAGAGTTACGTGGGACTCCCTCTTTTCTGCATTTTCTACAGCTTCCAATGATCATAACAACCTTCTCTTCTCTTTATTTTTTTCCCACAAAATATTTCTATTAGGAGTACTACTGGTTTTTTGTTTTTTGTTTTTTTTAAATGAATACAGAAATTCAGCAATTTGAAGCATTTGGATCTAAGCCGTAGCCTTGGGTTGACAAAAACCCCTAATTTTGGTGATATGCCAATCTTGGAGACACTAGATTTAGAGGGGTGTTGGAATTTGGAAGAGGTCCATCCCTCTCTTGGGCATTGCAGAGTGCTTACTTCTTTGAATTTGTCTTATTGTTACAAACTTAAGAAGCTTCCAAAATTTGTCTGCATGGAATCTCTTGAGGATCTCAATCTCGTTGAATGCACAAGCTTAGAAGAATTTCCAGAAATCTGTGGAGATATGCGGCGCTTATCAATACTCAATCTAGGATCCCCCTGGATAAGAAGCTTACCTCCGTCTCTTAGCGGCCTTAGAGAGTTGCGATTGGATGATTGTGAAATTCTTGAAAGTATTCCAGACACTATTCGAAATCTTACAGATCTCAGTATTTCAGGATGCAATAAACTTGCAACACTGCCAAACAGCCTCTTTGACTCACAGCAATTGAAATATCTTTATATAGACCAATGTTCTGGATTGGTAAAGCTCCCCTCATCTCTTGGAGTTCAAAAGAATCTCGGTTCGTTAGAGATAACTAGATGTTTGAACTTAGAGAAGTTTCCAAGCTCTATTCGGATGGAATCCGTTGTATATCTCACTATATTTAATTCCCCAAAATTAGATACATTTCCAGAAATCAAAGGAGATATGCATTTCTTGGAGATCCTGACTCTGACGTCTACTGGGATAAGAGAAGTGCCTTCATCCATTGGGAATCTGAGTGGCCTCACTTCTCTAAATCTGTCAGGTTGTGAAGATCTTGTAAGTCTACCAGACAGCCTCTGTAATTTGATGAATCTTCAATGTCTTTACCTCAGTGGTTGCGAAAAGCTAGAGAAGCTTCCAGAAAACATTCGTGATTTGCAAGAGTTGTATATACATGATGCAAGCGAAACTGCAATATCCCAACCACATGATGAACTTGATCGCAACATATTTGGTGGACTTCCTGAGGAATTAGGATCTTTGAGAGAGTTGGATGTAAGTGGAAGCAATATTTCTTGTTTACCAAAAAGCTTCAAAGGACTCTTTCCCCTTTGGTATCTGGACGTACAATTCTGTGAGAATCTTAATGAACTGCCAGGAGAGCTACCCCCAAATTTAGAAGAGCTATTTGCAGATTATCATTTAGCCTTGAAGAGCATCAGAGATCTCGTAATTAATTGTCTTAAGCTGTGTAGGCTGGGGATATCCAACTGTGGAACTGTCTCAAGTGAACAAGTTGATGCGTTCCTACAGCATTTTCGCAGGACATGCATCCAGGTTTTTATCTCATATATGAATGTTGAATATTCTCATCAAATTGATTGATTTCTAGTAGTAATAATAATTTCTATTCTATTGCATGCAGTGTGACTTCCACCAAAGATATTCTTTTCTCATTTTCTTTCCTGGAGTGAAAATTCCAGAGTTCTTCGATTATGATCGGTTTATAAATAAAAAATGGATCTCAATTGATCTGAACCCATCTTTGTATACCGATAAATTCATGGGTTTTTGGATAAGTTATTGTCCTTTTACACTGAAAACAAGATTAGAAGCTACATTGGTCTGCAAATCTGACCCTGAAAGAAAATATTCCTTGAAGTATAACATCCATCAATATTGGGGGTCCATCGATCATTTCATTTGTTGCGTCTACATACCATTTGAAACATTGTGGAATGGAGAAGGCAATAAAGAAGGGAAGAATCCAAATGATTATTCCATGTTGGAGCTATCTCAAGAGCACAGGTGGGTGAAAGAAGTATGCTGGGGAATTCGCCTGGAGTATGAAAAGAAGGCAATGAGTGATACTGGTCATCCAAAAAAGAAAAGAAGAAGCAATGAGTGAGGCAAAGGTCTGTTTATGACTTGTTTTAGATCACAATATTTAAATGTTTTTTATTTTTTTCTTAAATTCCGTATTCAACCAAACACGTCTCATAAAACTGTATGGAAAGAATATGTTCTACATTGTTGGTACAATTTGTATGTACCCTTCTTAAATGAAAATTAATTATATACCAGGAATTTGTATAGATGATAGATGGATGAATTTTTTACCCTTAAAATCCGTTTGTGAGATTTTACTAGATATGTTGTCCTTCGAATCATTTTCTGTGTGATTGTTATAACTTACGCATACATGAGCATAAGGTGGATTTTCATTTTGTAATTCAAAATATCTAAATGATTCTGTAGTCACATATATTGGTAAAATAGTTGTGGTACTAACATGTTAAGTTTAGCAATTTAACTATCGATGAATTATTATACATTTGGACCAAGAAAAAAAAGAGAGTTGTTATATGCATATTAAATTGAATTATTTAATGGTTGAGTAAATTTTTAATTTTTAATTTTGTTAAAAAGAGGATATTTTTATATGTAAAATGTAATTTTGATTTGAAGAGACATTTTTAATTTGATAATTAATATTAAAAATAATTTGGAAGGGTAGATAATTTATTTTGAAAACCATTATCATTCTCATTTCTCAACAAGTTAGCTTTTGGGTGTGGTTCCCATGTCACTCTTTCTTTTTTGCTTTTTGTCTTTTTTTTATAAATTGTTACGAATTTTTTGTTCAATTTCTCAGGTAGGGCAACGAATTTATATCAATTTACAGAAAGGTATCAAGTTGCTGTTTAATTTGTCAGTGCAATACTGAAAAAAAGTACATTTTTATGTCATGAATTAGGAAGATGATAACAAGTTTCCTATAGAGGATGAAAAAAAGGTAAAGTCTTAAACTCTTTGTGAACACAATAAATTTGCTGGAAATTATAAAAGAGAATCTTAGACACATCTATGTGGCACCCTCACAGATCATGATTCTTATTTAACCCTTCTTAAAAGTTTCAATCTTATAGAAAAGTCGCAATTTTTTATAAAAATCATAACTATTTAGAAAAGTCAGAACTCTTCACAAAAATCACAACTTTTCACAAAAGTCACAATTTTTCACAAAAGTCACAACTTTTCGTTTTTCATTCACACCTTTTAAAACCCAACACTTAGTGACAAGGCACCACTATAGGAATGATTAAACAAAGAAAACTGATTTCAATTGCAATCCAACATTAATACTCTTGGTCTTCTCAATCCACAACTCATAACGTTGTTGGAATGGTTGAATTCATAACATTTGGTTGTTTAGTAAACAAAACTTCTATTTCTACCACTATTATTTTCCGCTATAGGGAGTCAAATTTAAATTCATTAATTAAGCTTCTTATGAAGTGTGTTTCATTCCTCAAACTTTTCTTCCTCCTATTTCATGAATCTTAATCTTTTACAGTAAGTTATAGTGGTTCATGTAACTATTGCAATTTTTTTGCTATTTTGATGACTTTTTTTCACTCGGTTAAAAATCCCAGCAATGATAATTGAAAATTGATCTTCTCTTTTGTCCCTTTCTACAGGCTTATTCATAGACTTTTTGAGAAAATTGTTTGTGGACTGTGCTATATTTGATAGCACACAACAACAAATATGTGATAACTAATACGGAACCAATGATGAAGTTTGTTAAAATTAAAGAACCAAACAGATTGATCTCTTGCTTGCCATAGTTAATATATTATTTTAATTGTTTTATCTTAGTTTGAACTCTATTGCATTCTTCCTATAATACTAGTGTAGAGACAATTAGTCCACTTCTTTTATCGCAAGTGACGAATTTGTCATATTTCTTCCTCTCTTCTTTTTGGGCATAATAAGAGATCAAGTTTTCTTGAAACTAACAGATGTCTAAAATACACTATAACAAAAAAAAAATTATCAGCAATAAATATGCAAATTAACGAAGAGTTCTAGAGCCTTTACTGATATTATTTAATTGTCATTAGATTCAGTGTCACCATAGAATTTAGAGACATTTATCGAGAGTACTAATTGCCACTGAAAATACATATTTAGTGGCAACTAAACTATTAATTTCTGTTAAAGATCATTTTTGTTGTGGTGATTAGTCTTTCTTTTGGCTTCTTTTAAACATGGATACAATTCGGTAGACTATCTTTTTCAAAAATATATTAAGCAACATGCCTTTTTCTTCTTGATTATCAGGAAAGTAAGGTCGTCTTTATTATTATTTGTGGATATTTGTGAGTTCAAGTGCTCACACAATTATGTAGTGAGATTTTAATACGTTATATATTAAAATTCTGATTTAGAATATCCAATTGTGAACAATTCCATTCAGATGTCACCTACAACTTGATTGATCATTGCATTTAATTCTTTATAATTACATACTATAATCATAACAATAACTATGGTTCAATTCCAAATAAGTTGGGGGTCACTGATGTGAATCATAAGAAATAGTAATGACTATTATGAGACAATGAGGGAAAACCTTTATGATATTAACAATTTTAAGGTTATTTTAGACATATATATGATACGACATACTATAATTAAAAAGAGATTGATGGAGGTTCATAAGAAAGGAGTCGAGGGTCCTCCATTTGAATTTAGTTAATTATGTTCTTGTATAAACGTGATGTTCAACTTTACTTGGGAGTGTTATTGTTCAGTGCCTTTTGGTCTCTACTTTAACGTCTGATATTGTTCATTATAACTTCCTCGAATTAGAAAATTTTGTCTCTTCTGACAAACTATTTCCATGGAGATTTTCTTAGACTTCTTTCTTATACTTAAAATCTCCCTATGACTCATAATTTTTGTGCAACAAAAAAAAAATTAAAAAATTATAGCACTGTAAGATTTCGAAGGAATGCTTTGCCTTAAGATAAAATGTTCTTGACAATGTAGTATATGTATAAAAAATACAGATATTACTGAATGATCATATGTAAGTTTAATAAAATAGATCAATCTTGTGCAAAGGACAGATAATTTACCTAGCTATCATATATTTATATAAAAGAGAACCCTAGGTTCGCCTACGTGGTGCCACCACTAGCTAGATTTTCCTTTTAAATTTATTTATTTCCAAAAATAGTCTTCCCCTTTCATGAAACGATGTGACTTTTATGAAGAGTTGTGACTTTTATGAAAGGTTGTGACTTTTCTGAAGGGTTGTAACTTTTTTAGAGAGTTGTGACATTTTTGATAAGGCACAATAAACATTTCTTCACATTACTCTTTGTTGTCTATAAATAGAGGGATTTCCTCTCATTATAAACAACAAAAATTCTGAACTTTTTCTTCTTTTGCACAATAAATATTCATGTACTTTGCTCATGTTGAGTGACTCACTAATACTATTGTTTTTGTATCAACACACTTGTGAATAGTATCATTCCAACCTGATAGGATCTATTCCTTTAAATCTAGGGTACTAGAGGAGAATAATTTTCTTAAGACATTGTGCATTCGGTGGGCTCAATTTTTTCCGTTATGTTTCATTATATTGTTATAGATCCTAGTATATTTTTTTTACAATCATCAATTTATGCTTATGATATTATGTTGTTTTTGAGTAAATGTTTTGAACTTTGTTGTCTATGTTTCTGCAAAGTTATTGTTACAAATATTTGTTAGTATAGATATTTTATTAAAGTCATTAATTTATGCTTATGATATAATTTTTTGTTTTTGCGTATATGTTTTAAACTTTGTTGTTTATGTTTCTGCAAAATTATTGTTATAAGTATTTGTTAATACATATAAAGATTATTTATTTATTATATCTCACGTTGATGTTCATCTAATTTCCTAAAAATATCAAATAATAACACTTCCTGGAGGAAAACTGATAAATTATAAAATCAAAGTAAAGATCATTTATTGAATGATAAACGATAAGATGTTATAATTATCATTTTCCTTTACATTATTAGTGTTCGTTACTACGTAATCTTGTATGTAAGATAATATAGCGTTTTAATTTTAATGACTAATAGGTTTTAAGTATTATTCTATAAATTCTGTGATATTAAATTTATGCACGAAGCGCGAGTAATTTTACTAGTTGAATAAATAATAAAGAAGGAATATTAATTTTTTTATTTTAAAACACGCCGGGTTTTTTAAAGAAGAATGCCTTATTGACATCCTCCATTCAAATGTTGTCTTTTTTATTTCGTACTCAATTTTTGTCATTCTTTTGAAAATTTTGCTCAATTTTTTTGCTCTGGCTCGGAACTTCTCTTATATACCTCAATAGTTGGCTTTTTAAGTGTGGTTGTCCGGGTGGGATCAATGTATCTTTGAGGTCGGTCTTTCTTTTCTGCTTTTTGTGTGTTTTCTTCTAAATTGTTACGAAATTTTTCTTCAATTTCTCAGTTAGGGCAACGAATTTATAGAAAGGTATCAATTTGGTGTTCATTTGTTTAATTTGTCAGTGTAATACTGAAAAAAGTACATTTTTATGTCATGAATTAGGAAGATGATAACAAGTTTCCTATAGAGACTGAAAAAAGGTAAAGTTTTTTACTCTTTGTGAACACAATAAATTGGGGAACGATGAAGAAAAAGGTAAAGTCTTCAATCTTTATTAAGGTATCAATTTTATTGAGTTTTCTCCTTTTTAAGACATTTAGCCCTTCTTCTTTCTTTTACTCTTTAATTTCTCACTGCATTAATGATAAAGTTGAAGTCTTTACTATGTATTATGTAAAGAAGGTTACATTGTTTTGTGTTCTCTAAATGGTGTGCTTGAGGAAGCATATATCTGATCTGAAAGAGAAGCAATTTCAGGAGCTGAATTCAAAATGTTGCTTAGGGGAGCTTGCTCACATCACTGTGGGCCAAGAGTGGTTCGATATCTGTGCTGGTGGGAGTTAGCTAGTGGCCTATGGAATTAGTCGTGGGATGCACTTGCGAAGGGTGGAAAGATATGAGAGCATGATCTAAAAAAACTAGTAAGTAAACTTTCTTTTTGGAAAAATGCATAAGTATCTCCTAGCCTATGCCCAAAATCCCTGAGACACACATAACCTTTACTAAGGTCCTATTACCCCGAACTTATTTTATATATAATTTTCTATCCCTTTTTGGCCTACGTGGCACTATCTTGTGGGCCCAGCACGTGTTGACAATTTTTTCAAGGATAGTGCCACGTAGGCCAAAAAGGGTTAGAAAATTATATATAAAATAAGTTCGGGGTAATAGGACCTTAGTAAAAATTAGGTGTCTCAGGGATTTTGGACATAGGTTAGGGGTACTTATGCATTTTCCCCTTTCTTTTTCTTTGAACCTTTCTAAGAAGTTAGACCCAAATGTTGCTGAGTGGAAATTAACTTCATAAAATGATTAAAAGTTGAATCCATGTTGCAAAGACAGTTTGGCAAAATGGATATGTAATGCTAACAAGACTTCATCCAAGGCATTGACTTAAAATATTAAAAACAACTTGGATATTATCAACAATATTAAATTAAATTCTGTTCACCATCGACTAAATGATGATCTAACCTCCGGATGTTATTCATTTTCTTAAGGGAAAATGCATAAGTACCCTCAGCCTATGCCCAAAATTCCTGAAACACACCTAGCCTTTATTAAGGTCCTATTACCCCCGAACTTATTTTATATATAATTTTCTACCGCTTTTCGGCCTATGTGGCACTATCCTTGAAAAAATTGTCAACACGTGCTGGGCCCACAAGATAGTGCCATGTAAGCCAAAAAGGGGTAGAAAATTTTATATAAAATAAGTTCGGGGTAATACGACCTTCGTAAAGGTTAGGTGTGTCTCAGGAATTTTGGGCATAGGTTAGGGCTACTTATGCATTTTCCCTTTTCTTAACTACAACAACTTTCTCAATTGTTATGACTCAGTCTCCTATCCATTATTTTAACTGCAAGTTGTTCTGATTCCCTTTTCATTTGTTCTTCGTTGTCTTTCTCAACTTTGCCTTTTTGACCAAATCAGGTCTACTCCCCTGTTTCATTTTTTAATTTCTCACAAATAATGAAAAAGGTATTGTTCAATCAAATAGCTGAGAATTAGTTTTCCATCTTTATTAAGCAGCAGAACAACTATATGATATGAGTTTTCTCACCATATAACCAAAGCTGAGAATTTTCCTGTTAGGCTTTAACGATAATCTTCAACAATGTTTCACGCTTCGTCTTCCAAAATTTGCAAGTACGATGTCTTTTTGAGTTTTAGAGGTGAAGATACACGTAGAAACTTTGTGAGCCATCTCTATAATGCTCTAGAACAGAGAGGAATCCACGCTTTCAAAGATGATGAGAGGTTGGAAGCAGGAAAATCAATTTCTGCTGAACTTTTGAAAGCCATAGAAGATGCCAGATTTGCGGTCGTAGTATTTTCAAAAAGCTATGCATCCTCAAAATGGTGCTTAGAGGAGCTTGCACACATCATAAAATGCAAAAATGAATTGGAGCAGATTCTGATTCCAGTCTTCTATGATGTGAGTCCATCAGATGTGCGCCATCGAAATCCCCCTTTTGCTGATTCATTTTCCCGACACGAGGAAAAATACAAAGATGATATGGAGAAGGTTCAAAGATGGAGGGGTGCATTTGTGGAGGCAGGGAAAATATCAGGCTATCATTTACTTAATTTCAAGTAAGCCTTTTTTTATTATTATATCGGGTTTCTCTTTATCAAGAGGAAAAAGGACCAAAGTTTATCTACAACACCACACAATCATCATCTATACATTTAACAAAAAAGGAACAGATATCCTAGGAAAAACAGAGAGGTATATGGTTGTTTGATGATGTAATTAGATTTTAAAATGGGAATAAGGCAAAAGTACCCCCTAGACTATGATCGAAATCCCACTGACACACCTTAACTAAAATAAGGTCCTATTACCCCCTGAACTTATTTTTTTTGTAATTTTGGACACTTTTTGTCTTACGTGGCACACTCCGTGACTCCACGCAACCGACGCGCGTGGGAGATATTTTGATGCCACGTAAGCCAAAAAGGTGCACAAAATTACAAAAAAAATGGGTTCAAGGGTAATAGGACCTTAGTTTAGTTAAAGTGTTTCTCAGAAATTTCGGTCATAGTCTAGGGGTACTTGTGCATTTTCCCTTTAAAATGTTATAATTCATAATAGTTGATTTAAACTACCTTTATGACAGTAGTATGTGTTTGTTTTAGATATTAGTCTAAGACAAGGCTTTTCTTTTATTTACTCTAAGATTATTTTCACTGTGATGTAGGGATGAGGCAGAGTGCATCAAGAAGCTAGTTGATAACATATTTCCTAAGTCGTTTCAAGTTATCTCTCCTTTACCGGAAAGCTTAGTGGGTATGAAATCTCAGGTTGAGAAAGTAACCTCATTATTAGATATGGAATCAAATGATGTTCGCTCTATTGGGATTTGGGGTATGAGCGGCATCGGCAAGACAGAAATTGCAAGTGTTCTGTATCAAAGATACCGTCATCGATTTGAAGCTGATTGTTTTCTTGGTGATGTTGGAACACTTCATCAGAAAAATGGATTAACATGGCTAGCACAGGTTGTCATTTGCAAGCTCTTGGGTGAAAAGATGACTCTGACTAGTGAACACGAAGGGGTGATTATTTTAAAGAATATGCTTCGCTGGAAGAAAGTTCTGTTCATCATCGATGATGTAAACCATCAAGAACAGTTGGAATTCTTAGTTGGAGGGCCAGAGTGGTTTGGTATGGGTAGCAGAATTATTTTAACAGCAAGAGATAAGCACTTGTTAATCAATCATGTTGGGGATAACGTGTACAAAGTCCAACTATTATCTGAGGATGAAGCACTTGAATTGTTCAGTAGACATGCTTTTAGAGAAAAATCACCAAAAGAAGATTTTATGGAACTTGCAAGACAAGTGGTGAAGCATGCTGGTGGACTCCCTTTAGCTCTTAAAGTTTTGGGTCGTTCTTTTTACAAACGAGACAAAGAGCAGTGGAGAGACATGATTGATCGGCTGAAGATAATCCCGCTCAATGACATTCTAGGAAAGCTTAGGCTTAGTTTTGATGGTCTGGACAAAGATGAAAAGGAATTATTTCTAGATATTGCATTTCTAGATATTGCATATTGTGGTGGTTATAATTTTTGTCTTTATGTTGAACTAGTACTAAGAGACGTGAGTCATGGTTTTCTACTGATAATGGATCACCTCATCGAAAAATCGCTGTTATCCATCGACCTGAATAATAGAATCGTGATGCATAATATGATAAGAGAAATGGGTGAAAATGTCATACGGGAAGAGTACGCTAACAGCAGAATATGGCTTCCCGGGGAAGTTTCTGACCTTTTTAAAGGAAAGTTGGTAAGCAATATTTAATGTAATTAATAATTTCATAAGCTCTAGGTTCTGTTAATTTTCTTGTCCCATTTTTATTTGTTAGCAATTAAATATATGCTTCATTCTATACAGATAACAGAAAAGGTGGAAAGCCTATGTATCCCAAAAGATTACTATTTTGAAGATGATCTTGTCAATTATAGCAATATTTTCAGGAGGATGCAAAGCTTAAAAATACTCATAATCAGTGATGGAACTTTTAGCTCAAACTGCGCTATCACTTATCTTCCTTCAAGTCTGCAGTTTATTGATTGGCCGGGGTATCCTTCAGTTTCATTGCCAGAGAGCTTTGAACCATCACAACTCATTGTGCTTTGTTTACGCAAAAGTTGGCTTGTGGAACTTTGGCCAATATCAAAGGTATACTCTCTATATCTATCTCCAATACAACAAAATTGCAGTTTTGTTGTTTTCCCGGTTTAATGCTCATGAATTAGTCACTCCAAGATTGAAAGGCTACACAAAATTAGTGCTTTGATATACACAATTAACATAAGTATTTTTAATTTAGTAAGCACTCACTTGAATGTTGAAAACTTAAAACTTGCAAATCCAATGTACAGAGACATAAATCAAACGTAGCATCTCTCCCTCTCTCCAGCAGCTCATACTTCTTTCTTTTCCCAATTAAATCTCAATTTTTTGTTAGGTGGAATTGAACTAGAACTACAAGTTTTTGTGCGGAATGTCCCTCCTTGTGGATCATCATTAAATATTGTCCCGGTGTTTTATTTTGTTGCAAATATAGGCTCCGCTTGTTTATTATGCAAGACAATTGACATTTTGCCCTTTGATAAGCCCAATCCGGCAGTCCCTATGCTTTTCATGATAACGTGATACTACAAATTTATGTTTCTTTTCTGCTGTACTGTTGAATGTATCTTTGCTCAATTTGCTTCGTACATATCTGTACCAACTACAAATATTAGGCATTTGATCCATGTTGTTACAGCTTTTGGTATATTTTTCCAATATTAAACAGGTTTTATTTTCGTTACTAAATTAATAGAGAAGAAATATATATTTTGATGTTAAGACAATTATGTATCTCAAAAGTTCTTTTCCACATTACCTACAACCTTCAATGATCATAACAAACCTTCTACTCTTTTTAGTTTTTCACCCACAAAATATTTCTATACAAATACTACTTAAGCTAACTGATTTTTTGTTTTCTTAAAAAATGAAAACAGAAATTGAGCAACTTGAAGCATTTGGATTTCAGGGACAGCTGTGAGTTAACAAAAACCCCTAATTTTGGTGATATGCCAATCTTGGAGACACTAGATTTAGAGGGGTGTGTGAATTTGGAAGAGGTCCATTCCTCTCTTGGACATTGCAGAATGCTTACTTATTTGAGTTTGTATAAATGTCGCAAACTTAAGAAGCTTGCAAAATTTGTCTGCATGGAATCTCTTGAGACACTCAATCTCCTTGAATGCACAAGCTTACAAGAATTTCCAGAAATCTGTGGAGATATGCCGCGCTTATCAATACTCTATGTTGGATCCCCGTGGATAAGAAACTTACCCCCGTCTTTCCACAGCCTTAAACATTTGGAATTGACTAATTGTGAATTTCTTGAAAGTATTCCGGACGCTATTCAAAATCTTAGAACTCTCTGTATTTCAGGTTGCAATAAACTTGCATCACTGCCAGCCAACCTCTTTGAATCACAGCAACTGGAATTTCTTTATATATACCGATGTTCTGGATTAGTAAAGCTCCCCATATCTCTTGGAGTTCCAAAGAAGCTCCTTTCGTTAGAGATAGATAGATGTGAGAACTTAGAGGAGTTTCTAAGCTCTATTCAGATGGAATCCCTTCAACGACTCGTGATGTTTAATCCCCCAAAATTAGATACATTTCCACAAATCAATGGAGATATGCATTGCTTGACACAACTGACTCTGAATTCTACTGGGATAAGAGAAGTGTCTTCATCCATTGGAATCTGAGCGGCCTTGAATCTCTTCATCTAGAAGGTTGTGAAGATCTTGTATGTCTACCAGACAGCATCTGTAATTTGTGAATCTTAAACGTCTTTTCCTCTACAGGTGCAAAAAGTTAGAGAAGCTTCCAGAAAACATGGGTGATTTGCAAGAGTTATATATGCTTGATGTGAGCGAAACTGCAATATACCAACCACCTCCCTCCATCACCAAGCTTGGGAAACTGATAATTTTAGGATTGAGTGGACTTTTTGAGGATTTAGGATCTTTGCACACTTTGAAAAACTTGAGTCTAATTGGAAGCAATATTTCTTGTTTACCAAAAAGCTTCAAAGGACTCTTACACCTTCAGCATCTGAACATACAGTTCTGTCAGAATCTTAATGAACTGCCATCAGAAGAGCTACCCCCAAATTTAATGGTTTTATTTGCAGATTATCATTTAGCCTTGAAGAGCATAAGAGATCTCGTAATTAATTCTCTTAAGCTGTATAGGCTCGTAATATCAGACTGTGGAGCCGTCTCAAGTGAACAAGGTGATGTGTTCCTACAGCATTTTCTCAGGACATGCATCCAGGTTTTTATCTCATCATAAATGAATGTTGAATATTCTCGTCAAATTGATTTCTAGTAGTAGTAATAATAATTTATATTCTATTGCATGCAGTGTGACTTCCATCAAAGGGATTATTTTGTCATTTCTTTCCCCAGAGTCAGAATTCCAGAGTTGTTTGATTATGATCGGTTTATAAATCAAAAAGAGATCTCAATTGATCTGAATCCATCTTGGTATACCGATAAATTCATGGGTTTTTGGATATGTTATGGTCCTAGTATTATACGGGACACAGGATCAAAAGCTACATTGATCTGCAAATCTGACCGTGAAAGAAAATATTCCTTGAAGTATAGCAGCATCCATCAATATTCGAGGTCATCGATCCTTTCATTTGTTGCATCTACATACCATTTGAAACATTGTGGAATGCTTCTGGCAATAAAGAAGGGAAGAATCCAAATGATTATTACATGTTGGAGGTATATGATTTGTACAAGAAGTGGGAAGAACTATGCTGCTGGGGAATTCGCCTGGTGTATGAAAAGGATGCAATGAGTGATGACTTGTTTTAGATCACATATTTCAAATGCTTTTGTTTCTTTCTTAAATTTCGTATTCAACCAAACACGTATCATAAAATGGTATGGAAAGAATATGTTCTACATTGTTGTACCAATTTGTATATGAGGGGTTCGTATCGATGATAGATGGATGAAATTTTTATTTATAATGTTGGTTTTTGATTCTGAAACAACTTTTGTATCCTCCCATGATCTCACTTGTGAGATTTCATTGGATATGTTGGCGTTGATGGTGGTGATGTTCGAGTCATGACAAAGGATACTTGCATCTGTGTTAAAACTAACTCAACTAACCATAGACATGTGTTATTTACATGCACATCAAATATTTCACCAGGTATTTAATTTGTTGCGTTCAACAAACATAAGTAAAGATTGATAATTCGTTTCCCCAGATCTCATTTTCTGTGTGATTGTTATTCTGGCAATAAAGAAGGGAAGAACCCAATTGATTATTACATGTTGGAGGTATCTGATTTGTACAGGAAGGGGGAAGAAGTATGCTGGGGAATTCGCCTGGTGTATGAAAAGGAAGCAAGGACTGATATTGGCCCAATATTCATTATTATTATTTATTTCAATTAATGTGACATGGATAAAAGTTGGAGAGGTCAATCAATTTATTATTATTTTTTAAAGTTGTTAATTATTGTGATTCATCATACTTTTTACATAACAGCTTAAAAAAAAAATAAGACGAACAAATTAAAACAGAGTACAAAAATTTTAAACATGCCCTCGAATAGAAGCAGACATATCAACAGACAACTGTCTGCTTCTTTATAGTACTCCCCTCGTCCCATTTTACGTGGCGTTTGATTTTGCATGATGTTTTTTGAGAAAAACAGAAAGATTTTTGAAAATTGATGGGTGACCGAATCCTTGGAAGTCCTCGTATTGCATCTCTTCTTATGTCGAAACTTGAGTTAATTTTGACCATATTACAATAAAGTCTTTTAAGTAGTAAAAATGTAATGACTTTAATTTCTCACAATAATGAATACCTAGGATACAATTTTATGAGTTGAAATAGGAAGATGTTAAGAAGTTCCCCATAAAAGGTGTGGCATAGTGGTCAATGAAGTGGTTGAGAGACATGACGTCTCTGGTTCAAATCCCAACGGAGACAAAAGCACTAAGTGATTATTTCCATCTGTCCTTGTCCTATCCCCGATGGACAAAGTTACTTGATACTTGTTGATGGTGCGAAGCGGCAGGTATCCTGTGGGTGAATGGAAGAGATAGTTGTTTTAAGAAGATAATGTAAAAGTATTAATTGATTTATCAACATTAATGATGGGATTATGAAGTGGCTCGTGGAATTAGTCGAGGTGAGGTGTGCTCAAGCTGACTTGGATACTAACTATTATAAGAAAAGAACAATTGATGTGAGTCACCATTGGTTGAGTCATTTTCTCAAGAGGAGGAATAATTCAAAGATGCTACGGAGAAGATTCAAAGATGGAGGGATGAATTTGCTAATATGAAAGCTTGATCTAAAAAGAACTAGTAAGTAAATTTTCTTTTTCTTTGTGTTTGTTGATGGGGACTTTCATAAGAAGTTGGACCCATTCACAATAATGCATGTTGCAGAGACAGTGTGGAAAGATGAATATAACTACAAATATGTGGTGCTAAGAAGACTTCATATCAGACATTGACCCAAAATGTGAGGACATTATTAATGATAAGTTAGACCAAATTCTGCATTCCCAACAATTTTGCCAGTTAGGCTTCAAATATTTCTCTTTATTAATCAGCACAACAAATATATACCCAAATCTGAGAACTTGCCTGTTAGTCTTTAGCAATACTCTTCAACAATGTCTCATGCTTCTTCTTCCAAAGTTTGCAAGTACGATATCTTTTTGAGTTTTAGAGGTGAAGATACACGTAGAACCTTTGTGAGTCATCTCTATAAGGCTCTGGAACAAAGAGGAATCCACACTTTTAAAGATGATGAACGGTTGGAAGCAGGACAATCAATTTCTGCTGAACTTTTGAAAGCCATAGAAGAGGCCAGATTCGCTGTCGTAATATTTTCAAAAAGCTATGCATCCTCAAGATGGTGCTTAAAGGAGCTTGCACACATCATAAAGTGTAAAAAGGAATTGGAGCAGATTGTGATTCCAGTCTTCTATGATGTGAGTCCATCAGATGTATGCCATCAAAATCCCCCTTTCGCTGATTTATTTTCCCAACACGAGGTAAAATACAAAGATGATATGGAGAATGTTCAGAGATGGAGGGGTGCATTTGTGGAGGCAGGGAAAATATCAGGCTATCATTTACTTAATTTCAAGTAAGCTTTCTTCTTTTTTTCCGGTTTCTCTTTATCAAGAGCGAAAAGGACCAAACTTTTAGCTACAATTCCACACAATCATCAGCTATACTTTTTCGGAAAAAGGAAAACAGAGACGCATATGATTGTTTGATGATGTAATTAGATTTTAAAATGTTATAATTCATAATTGTCATTATTATGTGTTTGGTTTAGATATTAGTCTATGACAAGTCTTTGCTTTTCTATTTATTTACTCTGAGATTATTTTCCACTGTAATGTAGGGATGAGGCTGAGTGCGTCAAGAAACTAGTTGATGACATATTTCCTAAGTCACTTCAAATTATTTCACCTTTCCCGGAAAGCTTAGTGGGTATGAAATCTCAGGTTGAGAAAGTAACCTCATTATTAGATATGGAATCAAATGATGTTCGCTCTATTGGTATTTGGGGTATGGGCGGCATCGGCAAAACAGAAATTGCAAATGTTCTACATCAAAGATACCGCCATCAATTTGAAGCTGATTGTTTTCTTGGTGATGTTGGAAAACTTCATCAGAAAAATGGACTAACATGGCTACAACAAGTCGTCATTTGCAAGCTCTTGGGTGAAAAATTGACTCTAACTAGTGAGCATGAAGGGATGAATATTTTAAAGAATATGCTTCGCTGGAAGAAAGTTCTGTTCATCATCGATGACGTAAACCATCAAGAACAGTTGGAATTTTTGGTTGGAGAGCCAGAGTGGTTTGGTAGGGGTAGCAGAATTATCTTAACAGCAAGAGACAAGCACCTGTTGATCAGTCACGTCGGGGATAACGTGTATGAAGTCCAACTATTATCTGAAGAAGAAGCGCTTGAATTGTTCAGTAGGCATGCTTTTAGAGAAAAATCACCAAAAGAAGATTTTATGGAACTTTCAAGACAAGTGGTGAAGCATGCTGGTGGACTCCCTTTAGCTCTTTAAAGTTTTGGGTTCTTCATTTTACAGACGAGACAAAAAGCACTGGAGACACATAATTGATCGGCTGAAGAGAATCCCTCACAAGGATATTCTAGGAAAGCTTAGGCTTAGTTTTGATGGTCTGGATAAAGATGAGAAGGAATTATTTCTAGATATTGTATTTCTAGATATTGCAGACTTGACTAGATATGATTTTAATTTTTGTGCGGAACTAGTACTGAGAGATGCGAGTAGTGGTTTTCGAATATATTACCTTATCGAAAAATCTCTTTTATCCATTGATGAGGATAATAGTATTGTGATGCATAATATGATAAGAGGAATGGGGGAAAATGTCATACGAGAAGAGTATGCTAACAGCAGAATATGGCTTCCCGAGGAGGTTTGTGACCTTTTTAAAGGAAAGTTGGTAAGCAATATTTAACGTAATTAATAATTTCGTAAGCTCGTAGTTCTATTAATCTTTTTTGTTTCATTTTTATTTGTTAGCCATTAAATATATGTTTCATTCTTTACAGATAACAGAAAAGGTGGAAAGCCTATGTATCCCAAAAGATTACTATTTTGAAGATGATCTTGTCGATTATAGCAATATTTTCAAGAGGATGCAAAGCTTAAAAATACTCATAGTTGGTTATAGAACTTTTAGCTCGAACTGCGCTATCACTTATCTTCCTTCCAGTTTGCGGTTTATTGATTGGCCGGGGTTTCCTTCATTTTCATTGCCAAAGAGCTTTGAACCATCACAACTTGTTGGGCTTTGTTTACGTAAAAGTTGTCTTGCGGATCTTTGGCCAATATCAAAGGTATACTCTCTATCCATGTCCTGTTTGAGTTAAATACATTGTGAATCAAAGATTGGTAAAGAAACTTTGTTTGTTGGAGCAAATATAATAAACAAATCTACTGTGAAGCATTCAAAAGGACTTGAACATGCTATATACTTGTTTCTATAATTCAACTTAGCTAAATATTTATAGTTTTGTTATATGAGCCTTCAAAGGTGAAATTGCTTTAAATTTGAAGGCCAGAAGGGTGGAACCATAAAAAGCAAATATATTTGTATTTGTTTTCTATAGGAATGGGGTTATACATAACTTAAATCAAGTACTTTATCACAAAGAATAATAAAGAAAATAATTTTCATGTGAAATACTTCTAATGTTTTGAATTTACATTTTCAAATTAATGGAATAATAACTCTGAACAAATAGTTGTATTTATAGAACATCATGTATATAAACTCGCTTTCATGTAATTTACCTTTTTAAAATTTTAATCAACTTAATTGGAATAGGTTTATACAATTCTATTTAGAATAGCAGATACAACAATTCAATAATATTTTTCTCCTGTATTTCTCACATGATATCAGAGCCTCTACGATCTTGGTAAACAATCAAAGAGCTTACGCTCTCGGT
Organism: Solanum bukasovii; assembly: GCA_029582585.1. Lineage (NCBI taxonomy): Eukaryota > Viridiplantae > Streptophyta > Magnoliopsida > Solanales > Solanaceae > Solanum > Solanum bukasovii. The sequence goes on along the minus strand of JAJOOI010015551.1, from coordinate 14,878 downwards.
GGGCGGCTATTACCCATATATGTCGCCCGTCTTGCCAACAATTATGTTAGCAAAAGTTGGGTCACAATGTATCTTTCAAATGACTATTTTCTCATATCTGATTTGTGTAAGCACCGTGACATCATTTCAGTGACTACTTTCTCATATCTTATGTGTGGTACTGTGCCATCTTAATTTCCGGTGAATACTTTTTCATATTTAATTTATGTAGCACCGCGTCATCTTTTCGGTGACTACTTTTTCATAATTTATTTGTGTAGCACCGTATCATTATTCCCGTGACTACTTTCTCATATCTGATTTGTGTAGCACCGTGCCATCATTCTGGTGACTACTTTCTCATATCTTATGTGTAGCAATGTGTCATTCTTCTAGTGACTACTTTTTCATATTTAATTTGTGTAGCACTGCGCCATCTTTTCGGTGACTACTTTTTTATAATTAATTTGTGTAACACTGTGTCATTATTCCGGTGACTACTTTCTCATATTTGATTTGTGTAGCACCGTGCCATCATTCTAGTGACTAATTTCTCATATCCTATATGTGTAGCATTGTGCCATTCTTTCGAGTTCCGGTGACTACTTTTTCATAATTAATTTGTGTAGCACCGTGCCATCTTTTCGGTGACTATTTTTTTCATATTTGACTTGTGTAGCACCGTGCCATATTTAATTTTTGTTTTTCACCCCCACCCCACCCCTACCCTGACCCACCCCCCCCCCCAAAAAAAAATTAAAGTTTGTTTCTAAAAAATATTTCCAATTTCAAATTTTTATTTTTTCACCCACCCCTACCCGCGACCCCCCCCCCAATCAGCCCCCACCCCCGCGCCAGCCCCACCACCCCACTCTCCACCCAAAGAAAAAAGTAAGTTTATTTTTAAAAAATATTTTCAATTTCAATTCAAAAATATTTTCTACTCTCTAGCAAAAATAAAAGATGTTTTCTCAAAAATAATTTTCATTCATAAATCAAACATTAAAAAATATTTTCCGGAAAATATTTTCTACTCATCAACCAAACATGAGAAAATAAGTCAAAAATCTACTTGTTTTCCAGGAAAACATTTCTCTCTTTCCATCAGCTTTCTTTTCCCAATTAAATCTTCAACATATTGAGGGGGAACCTAACTTTGTTGACATTCATGATATAAGTGAAGTACTTCATCACAGTCATGATGTAAATATTTTTGAAGTTTTGGATTTATAATTGTATAGTAATTTACTTCCTGCAATTATATCTACCTAATAAAGAAGGGTGTGGACTAGGTGGCAAAAAAGTGGATTGAGCACTATGAGATCTTAGGTTCAAATCCCAGGAAAGACAAAAATACTAGGTGATTTCTTCCCATCTATTCTAGCTTTGGTGGATAGAGTTACGTGGGACTCCCTCTTTTCCGCATTTTCTACATCCTTCAATGATCATAACAAACAAAATATTTCTATAAGGAGTACTACTTAAGTTAACTGGTTTTTCCTTTTTTTAAATGAATACAGAAATTGAGCAATTTGAAGCATTTGGATCTAAGCAAAAGCCTTGAGTTAACAAAAACCCCTAATTTTGGTGATATGCCAATCTTGGAGAAACTAAAGTTAGAGGGGTGTGTGAATTTGATAGAGGTCCATCCCTCTCTTGGACATTGCAGAATGCTTACTTATTTGAGTTTGAGGGAATGTGTCAAACTTAAGAAGCTTCCAAAATTTGTCTGCATGGATTCTCTTGAGACTCTCAATCTCCTTGAATGCACAAGGTTAGAAGAATTTACAGAAATCTGTGGAGATATGCGTGGCTTATCAAGACTCTATGTAGGATCCCCCTGGATAAGAAGCTTACCCCCATCTCTCAGCGGCCTTAGAGATTTGCAATTGACTGGTTGTGAAGTTCTTGAAACACTGCCAAACAGCCTCTTTGAATCACAGCAATTGGAACATCTTGAAATAGACCGATGTTCTGGATTGGTAAAGCTCCCCATATCTATTGGAGTGCAAAAGAAGCTCCGTAGGTTAGAGATAGATAGATGTGAGAACTTAAAGAATCTTCCAAGCTCTATTCAGATGGAATCCCTTGAATATCTCAAGATATCTAATTCCCCAAAATTAGATACATTTCCAGAAATCAAAGGAGATATGCATTACTTGAAAAATCTGAATCTGAATTCTACTGGGATAAGAGAAGTGCCTTCATCCATTGGGAATCTGAGCGGCCTCACTGAGCTAAATCTGGACGGTTGTGAAGCTCTTGTAAGTCTACCAGACAGCCTCTGTAATTTGATGAATCTTTGGCATCTTTCCCTCAGAGGGTGCAAAAAGTTAAAGAAGCTTCCAGAAAACATGGGTGATTTGCGAAAGTTACTAATCTTTGATGCGAGCGATACTGCAATATACCAACCACCTCCCTCCATCACCAAGCTTGGGAAACTGAAATGTTTATACTTGAGTGGACCGCCCAATTTCGTTTCTATTTATTTTCTCTGAGATTAGTTTCACTGCAATGTAGAGATGAGGCAGCGTGCATCAAGACGCTAGTTGATGACATACTTCCTAAGTCACTTCAAATTATTTCACCTTTCCCGGAAAGCTTAGTGGGTATGAAATATCAGGTTGAGAAAGTAACCTCATTATTAGATATGGAATCAATCAAATGATGTTCGCTCGATTGGTATTTGGGGTATGGGCGGCATCGGCAAAACAGAAATTGCAAATGTTCTACATCAAAGATACCACCATCAATTTGAAGCTGATTGTTTTCTTGGTGATGTTGGAAAACTTCATCAGAAAAATGGACTAGCATGGCTACAACAAGTCGTCATTTGCAAGCTCTTGGGTGAAAAATTGCCTCTAACTAGTGAGCATGAAGGGATGAATATTTTAAAGAATATGCTTCGCTGGAAGAAAGTTCTGTTAACCATCGATGACGTAAACCATCAAGAACAGTTGGAATTTTTGGTTGGAGAGCCAGAGTGGTTGGAATGGGTAGCAGAATTATTTTAACAGCAAGAGACAAGCACTTGTTAATCAGTCACATTGGGGATAACGTGTATGAAGTCCAGCTATTATCTGAGGCTGAAGCACTTGAATTGTTCAGTAGGCATGCTTTTCGAGATATAGAACATCATGTATATAATGAGGTTGAAATAAATGTTTTGATAGGTCAATGCATGTAAATTAATCCATCCATGATTTAAATGCTACTTTAAATAAATGTTCTGATATACACAATTAATCCATCCATGATTTATTTATTTTTGGTTATATATCAGTCACTTGAAAGTTAAAATTTTGTTCTTACAAGTACAAACTTCATCACAAAATCAAATATATAATCTCTCCCTCTCTCTTTTCACCAGCTTTCTTTTCCCAATTTAATCTTCAACATATTTAGGTTGAACCTAACTTTGTTGACATTCACGATATAAATGAAGTACTTCATCACAGTCATGATGTAAAATATTGTTTAATCTTTGGATTTATATTGTACAGTAATTTACTTCCTGCAATTATATCTACCTAATAAAGAACTTGCAAGCGCACCCCAAGGGTGTGTACTAGGTGTCAAAGAAGTGGATTGAGCACTATGAGATCTCAGGTTCAAATCCCTGTATTAGTGGAGTGTATTACTAATACCATGGATTTCTAGGTATTAGTAATGCAAAGGAATTTAATACATGCATTAGCATGGTTAAAGACCCAATTACCCCTCAAAAGCATTTTTACATCTTTTCCCCCATAATTGTGGAGGATATTTTTGTAAATAAATATTTTTATACAATACATACTATTTTTAATACACCAAACTAAATAATGCATGTGAAATAATCTATACATAACTAATGCAAGCATAACTAATATAAGCATTACTAATACACTCGATTGAGCATTGTTTTTATACACTCTACCAAACAACCCCTAGGTGATTTCTTTCCATATGTTCTAGCATTGGTTGATAGAATTACCTGGGACTCCCTCTTTTCCTCATTTTCTACAACCTTCAATGATCATAACAACCTTCTCTTCTCGTTATTTTTTTTCCCATAAAATATTTCTATTAGGCGTACTACTTAAGTTAACTAGTTTTTCGTTTTTTTAAATGAATACAGAAATTGAGCAATTTGAAGCATTTGGATCTAAAAGAAAGCCTTGAGTTAACAAAACTAAATTTTGGTGATATGTCAAACTTGGAGACACTAAATTTACATGGGTGTGTGAATTTGGAAGAGGTCCATCCCTCTCTTGGACATTGCAGAATGCTTACTTATTTGAGTTTGGAAGGTTGTCGCAAACTTAAGAAGCTTCCAAAATTTGTCTGCATGGAATCTCTTAAGACTCTCAATCTCCTTGAATGCACAAGCTTACAAGAATTTCCAGAAATCTGTGGAGACATGTGGCGCTTATCATCACTCTATCTAGGATCCCCCTGGATACAAAGCTTACCCCCGTCTCTTAGTGGCCTTAGAGATTTGCAATTGAATGGTTGTGAAGTTCTTGAAAGTATTCCGGACACTATTCGAAATCTTAGTGATCATTGCAAACTTGCAACACTGCCAAACAGCCTCTTTGAATCACAGCAATTGGAATTTATTGAAATATACCGATGTTATGGATTGGTAAAGCTCCCCATATCTCTTGGAGTTCAAAAGAAGCTCCGTGTTTTAGATATAGATGGGTGTGAGAACTTAAAGAAGCTTCCAAGCTCTATTCAGATGGAATCCCTTCGACATTTCTCGATATGTAATTCCCCAAAATTAGATACATTTCCAGAAATCAAAGGAGATATGCACTGCTTGACACACCTGATTCTGAATTCTACTGGGATAAGAGAAATGCCTTCGTCCATAGGGAATCTGAGCGGCCTCACTGAGCTAAATCTTACAGGTTGTGAAGATCTTGTAACTCTACCAGACAGCCTCTGTAATTTGATGAATCTTCAATATCTTTTCCTCAGCGGGTGCAAAAGGCTAGAGAAGCTTCCAGAAAACATTGGTGATCTGCAAGAACTAAAGGTACTTGTTGCGAGCGATACTGCAATCTCCCAACCACCTTCCTCCATCACTAAGCTTGGCAAACTGTTGGAGTTAAGTTTCTCACATGAAAAACAACTTCAATATTCCTCAAGTTTCGTCTTGCATCAAGTATCAGGTTTATCCTCCTTGACATCACTTTATCTTATTAATCTCAACATATTGGGTGGACTTCCTGAGGATTTAGGATCTTTGCACTTTGTGAGAATCTTGGATGTGAGTGGAAGCAATATTTCTTGTTTACCAAAAAGCTTCAAAGGACTCTTACACCTTCAGTATCTGAACGTACAATTCTGTCAGAATCTTAATGAATTGCCCGGAGATCTCGTAATTGATTGTCTTAAGCTGAGTATGCTCGTAATATCCGACTCTGTAGCCGTCTCAAGTGAACAAGTTAATGTGTTCCTACAGCATTTTCTCAGGACATGCATCCAGGTTTTTATCTCATATATGAATGTTGAATATTCTCGTCAAATTGATTGATTTCTAGTAGTAATAATAATTTCTATTGCATGCAGTGTGACTTCCACCAAAGGGATTATTTTCTCATTTCTATTCCCGGAGTCAAAATTCCAGAGTTGTTCGATTATGATTGTCCATTTATAAATCAAGAAAAGATGTCAATTGATCTGAACCCATCTTGGTATACCGATAAATTCATGGGGTTTTGGATATGTTACTGTCCTACTGGACTGTACACAAGATTAGAAGCTACATTGGTCTGCAAATCTGACACAAGAAAGAAAATATTCCTTGAAGTATAACAACATTCCTCTAGATATGAGCTTCGAGGATCCTTTAATTTGTTGCTTGTACATACCATTTGAAACATTGTGGAATGGTTCTGGCAATAAAGAAGGGAAGAACCCAAATGATTATTACATGTTGGAAGTTTCTCATCTGCACGGATCAGAGGAAGTATGCTGGGGAATTCGCCTGGAGTATGAAAAGGAAGCAATGAGTGATGCAAACCTCTGTTTATAACTTGTCTTACATCACAAATTTCAAATATATTTTTGGGAAAATGCATAAGTACCTCCAGCCTATACCCAAAATCCATGAGACACACCTAACATTTACTAAAGTCCTATTACCTCCTGAACTTATTTTATATATAATTTTCTACTCCTTTTCGGCCTACGTGGCACTATCTTGTGGGCTCAGTGCATGTTAACAATTTTTTCAAGGATAGTGCCACGTAAGCCAAAAAGGGGTAAAAAATTATATATAAAATAAGTTCGGGGGTAATAGGACCTTAGTAAATATTAGGTGTGTCTCAGGGATTTTGGGCATAGGCGGGGGTACTTATGTATTTTCCCTATATTTTTCTTTCTTTCTTAAATTTCGTATTTAACTAAACACGCATCATAAAATGGTATGGAAAGATTATGTTCTACATTATATTGTTGGTACAATTTGTATATGAGGGGTTTGTATTAGGGGTGTACATGATCGGGTTGATTTGGGTTTTTCAAATATCAATTCAAATCATTTGTGTCAGATTTTTAAATCTATAAATCAAACCAATAAAACTCGGGTTTTTTCGGTAAAGTATTCATACAAACATATAATTCAAATATTTCTTTAGTCTTACCAAAACATAACTATCTAAGGTTTTTCTCAAGAAAATAACACAAAATATGATACGAGTAATGACACTAAAATATCCAACAAAAAAATAATAATAATGAAATCGCATAAAACAAATATTGCAAATTAACAAGTCATAATAAAAATGATCATAATTAAAAGTATTAAATCATGCTAAAATAAGTTTAATAAGTATTAGTTACATGACTAAATATTAAAGGAAATTAAAATTAGATTATGTATTTGAATTGTCTAAACCAACGTAAAATCAAAGAACAAGTATTCAATATTATTGTCATTCTTAGTGTTGAATTGATTTTCTTTTTGCATTAGTATTAATTTGATTTTGATTTAAGCTTTATTATAATTACCAATATTTGTGGACTATAATCTTTATTGAACCATTCAGAATTTTAAGTTTCAAACTTGAAATAATAATATATTAAAAGATAAAAACTATGAAAAAATATAAGAATTATTTAAAATTTATATCAAAGTAAATATTTTTATGTATAAAATAAAATTTTAAAATTATATATATAATGTCGGGTTGGTTTTTTTAGTTAAAATCAAACCAACCCAAATATAGTCGGGTTTTTTTTTTCAATACCAAACCAAGTCAAACCAACCACTAGTCGGGTTTTTTTTCTCGATTTGCGGTTTGGTTCGGTTTTGTACACCCCTAATTTGTATCAATGATAGATGGATGCAATTTTTATTTATAATGTTGGTTTTTGAGTCTGAAACAACTTTTTTATCCTTTCATGATCTCACTTGCGAGATTTTATTGGATATGTTGGTGGTGGTAGTGGTGGTGATGTTCGTGTCCTGACAAAGGATACTTACATTTGAGTTAAAACTATCTTGACAAATCATAGACATGTATTATGCACGTGCACATCAAATATTTCACCAAGGTATTTGTTGCATTCAACAAACATAAGTAAAGATTGATAATGATCTCATTTTCTGTGTGATTGTTAGAACTTACGCATGCATGAGCATATATTTAAGAAAGTATTCGTATATAACTTTAATTAGGTGGATTTTCTTTTTTAATTCAAAATAAATGATTTTGTTGTCCCTAATGGGGATTGTCACCTCACGTATATTATTTATTCTTTGATTACTATAATCTACAACATCAATATATATTAGGGATAATGGCTTGAAAAATATCTCAATTTTGGTCGAATTTGCTGTTGCGATACTAAACTTTCATGAGGACCTATTACCTCCCTAGACTATTTAATAGTGTATTTTTTACCCCCTGAATTATTTAATAGTGTATTTTAAAGGTATATGTGTGTCCACGTGGACACATTACTATTTAGGGAAAATGCATAAGTACCCCCCAAGCCTATGCCCTAAATCCCTGAGACACACCTAACATTTACTAAGGTCCTATTACCTCCCGAACTTATTTTATATATAATTTTCTACCCCTTTTCGGCCTACGTGGCACTATCCTTGAAAAAGTTGTCAACACGCGTTGGGCCCACAAGATAGTGCCACGTAGGCCGAAAAGGGGTAGAAAATTATATATAAAATAAGTTTGGGGGGGTAATAGGACCTTAGTGAAGGTTAGGTGTGTCTCAAGGATTTTGGGCATAAGCTAGGGGTACTTATGCATTTTCCCTACTATTTATAATTTTGCATTATTTTTTATGTCCATGTGGACAAATATATATGTTTAAAATACGGTATTAAATAGTCTAGGAAGCTAATAGGTCCTCATGAAAGTTTAGTATCGCAACAACAAATTCGACCAAAGTTAAAATATTTTTGAGATCCTTTTCCCTATATATTACGTACTATGTATAAGCTAACACTTCAATATATGTAAAACTAAAATTATAAAAGCTTAACATCTTCACATAAATTCATATATAAGAAAAGTCAACAATCAAAAGTCAAATATCTATGAGATTAAACTACTCTGAGTATAAGAACGATTTTGTTCTAACAAAAAAGTCTCTACGAAGCAAATAAATGTAAAAGTGACATCCAATCCAGGCAGGACCTCGTTCATTTTCATCTTCTCAGTTAACATTTTCCTATAGAAAAAAAAAATCTAGCTCGATTTCTTTTTAAATTCAATATACATTGATCACATTGTTAATAACCTCTTTGATGGTTTAAATTCAGTGAAATTTTATTGTCAATCTAAACACGATGATATGAGATATCATTATTATTTTAATATAACCGATTATCGAGGAGATTACTTTCAAATTTCAGACCATTTCATTTTACAGAATTTTTGCAAAAAATTCAAAATACAATTCGAAAATTTCACTTTATTCAAAATTTGGAGCCAAAAATCTGAAATTTCAAATCCAACTGAGATGACAACTAAAAATTTTCCCGGCTAAAGAGGCAAGTGGTCCCTAGCCAAGTAATTTTTCAAAAAGAAATTAAAAAATTATAAGAAAATTATTTTTTTTGATAACCGATAAATCCATCTATGACCCGCCCTTTGGATCAATCACAATCTTCTAAACTCGATGGATAATTTACAAATAGTAGATTATTCTTTTTTTATTGAGTATCCCAAAAAGTACAAAAGAAAACCTCCTAATAAAAAATAATCTATTAAATCAAGATGCAAATAACTTTGTATTCTTCCTTTGTTTTGGTTAGTTTTTATGTTTTTATTTGTCTTCTCAAACATAATTTGTGTATCAAAAGTCAATTTATTCTTCTATTTATTTTTATTTGTTCATTACGCTAAAAATATGTGTGTATTTTTATTTGTCGTGTTTAACATATTAAAAATAAAACATTATTCTTTTTAGGAAAAATAATCGAATATATCTTCGACTTTATGATTTAGAGCTGATATACCTCGTTACAAAACTTACTTATACATACCCTTTTTTTTATGTGTCTGCATTAATTTTTATTTCTCAAATTATTTCTTAATAATTAAAACTAAATATTACTAATTGATATAAATATTATAATCGATCATTATTTATTTTTTAAAGAACATGCAAAATTCAAGACGAATAAATATAAATGAATATAAGAAGTTATAGTTATCCTTTAAGTGAAAAGTACCAACAGTACACATAAATTGTGTCACCCACTAGGCACATGTAACAAGGAGAGCAACCTCACATAACTAGAATTAATTCTTGTTTTGTTGGGTGCTTTTTCTTGTGACATGTGCATAATGGGTGACAAAAAAAATTTATGAATTCAACTGAATTTAATAATTTTAAATTAATTAATATATTTATATTATAAAAATATTTAATATGAATAATTTATTATAAATTATAAATAAATTTATAATAAATTAAAATATGTAGATAAGTAAATATGACAGTTGAGGAGTATTGTGTTTTTTTTAGAAGGAATACCATTTAGTGTTTGATATTCATAGTGAAATTTAATCCAATTCAATTCAACTCTACAATAAAAGAAAGGTAATTTATTTTATCATTTTGGAAACTTTTAATTTTATACAAGCAAACACAAAAAATATATGATACATACAAAAAAAAATATCTCCTAATTAAAAGTTAAAACTTATAGACATTCTTTTCCCCTTTAAAAAGACTCAACCCTTTACTTTTAATCGAAGGATCAATTACTATCTCCACTCCATTTTAAATGTCGTTTAATATTTTAATTTTTTATATACCCATTAAATTTTTAAATTTAATTTCATTAATAATTAATATTCTCTGCATTCCAATTACAAGTATCTTAGTTACTATTCAAACAATTAAAGAATATTTTCATTAGTCATAATTTTTTAAAAATACTTTCTAAATATTTCAAATTGTTAATTATTGTGACTTATAATACCTTTTATGTAATTTCTAAATATATACATTTTATTACAAAAACTGTCCAAATTCATAATATTAATCAATTTGACTCTCGTATAACCTAATCAAGATAATCTTTCTTAAACATAAGGAAAAATTAAATTTCATCTATTTTTTTTAATTATAAGAGCACGAATACATGTGATTTTTTCTTTTAAATAAAATAAATAAGTATTTCTTCATTTCCTAATTCGATGCTTAAATTCGAAAAAGAAAAGTACATTTAAAAATAGATTTTTTTATATATATATATAATATAATACAATAAAGATAAAAAGATTCCTTTATTTTCTCTTTCAGACAAATCCTCTGCCTTGTTCTTCATTTCTATGGAGAAATTTCAATATTTCTCTGCAAAACCCTAAATTTTCTCAAATTTTTCTTCTTTCATGGTTAATTTGTGTTAAAAAGCTATAAATTCTTCTTGAGTTTTCTTGTTTTTTCTATGGAAATGGGTTCTGTTGTTGGATTAAAAGACGTTAATTTCCCTACTGAACCGAAAACTCCAACACCCACCATGATTTTCCCTAAAATTGAGCCGAAACTTGAACCCCTTGATGAATTTACCCCTCAATCGATAAACCCCAATTCGAATTTCAGTTACAATTCAGGTTTCAGAAATACTACTCCGCAGCAGCAGAATGCTACTAGTTCTCAAACTCCAAGCTCAATTGAGGCAGGTGTTCATTCGGAGTATAATCGGATATCTGAGCTGTTTCAAACGGCTTTTGCTCAGAGTTTACAGAGAGATGGAGATGTTGAAGCTAATGAGGATTCGGGGTGTCGAGCGATTGTTCCTGTCAGCAATGATTCACAGGTACTAGGGGTTGTTTTATTTAGCTTGTATTAGAAATTTGTAATCAAATCTTGGAGAAGTTTAGGTTAAAAAAAAATGAAAAAAAATGATTTTTTTTGTTGGTTTGGTTTTGAGTTGATTTGGGGTTGTGATGATTTTGTAGATGAATTTGATGTAATGCTTACTGACCCAAGTAGTTTTTTTGTGAATTGGATCGACCCTTTTTGATTTGTTAACTTAATCTCAGGTTTCTGATATTGTTATTACAAGAAGGAAGTATGAGAAGAGGTCATCGGAGTTGGTTAGGGTGACAGATCTTAAACCGGAGGATGAACGATATTTCCGTGACCTGATTCGAAAGACACGAATGCTTTATGATTCTCTACGGATTTTTGTAAATTTAGAGGATGAAAACAACCAACATTTGGGTTCTGGCAGACAGACTAGAGCAAGGGGGGACTTGAAGGCATCACAAATGATGAGGGAACATGGACTTTGGTTGAATCGTGATAAGCGTACTGTTGGTCCGATTCCAGGAGTGCTTGTTGGTGATTTGTTCTTATATAGAATGGAGCTTTGTGTGGTAGGATTACATGGGACGCCTCAAGCTGGGATTGATTATCTTCCTGCTAACCAGAGCTCAAATGGGGAGCCAATTGCCACAAGTGTAATTGCTTCAGGGGGGTATGAGGATGATGAAGATGCTGGGGATGTGATTATATATACAGGGCAAGGTGGACAGGATAAGAACTCACGACAAGTTGTGCATCAAAAGTTGGAAGGTGGGAATTTGGCATTGGAGAGGAGCATGTACTATGGAGTTGAGGTGAGGGTAATTCGTGGCTTTAAATATGTTGGTAGTTCTAGTGGTAAAGTGTATGTGTATGATGGATTGTATAGAATCACGGAATCTTGGTTTGATGTGGGTAAGTCTGGATTTGGAGTGTACAAATATAAGCTTGTTAGGATTGAGAATCAGCCAGACATGGGAAGTGCTGTACTTAGATTTGCAGAGAGTCTTAGGACCAGGCCACTAGAGGTAAGGCCCATGGGATACATTTCTCTTGATATATCAAGGAAAAAGGAAAATGTGCCTGTATTTTTATTCAATGATATTGATAATGAACGTGATCCAGCTTGTTATGACTATCTGTTGAAGACTGTATTTCCCCCATATGTCTATCAGCATGTGGGAAATGGTTCAGGTTGTGAGTGCACCGATGGGTGTGGGAATGGGACTAATTGCTTTTGCGCGATGAAAAATGGTGGACAGTTTGCATATGATACGAATGGGATCTTGTTGAGAGGAAAACCAGTCATTTTTGAATGTGGACCACATTGTTCATGTCCTCCAACTTGTTGGAATCGAGTTAGCCAAAAAGGTGTGAGGAACAGGTTTGAAGTATTTCGTTCTAGGGAGACTGGTTGGGGAGTTAGGTCGTTGGACCTCCTCCTAGCAGGGTCTTTTATTTGTGAATATACTGGTGTTGTTCTCACACAAGAGCAAGCTCAAATATTTACAATGAATGGTGATAGTTTAATCTATCCAAGTCATTTTGCTGAGAGATGGGCGGAATGGGGAGATTTGTCCCGAATAGATTCTAATTATGTCCGACCGGCATACCCCTCTATTCCTCCTTTGGATTTTGCGATGGATGTTTCTAGAATGAGGAATTTAGCCTGTTACATGAGTCACAGTTCAAGCCCCAATGTTCTAGTACAGCCTGTGCTGTATGATCATAATAGTGTATCTTTCCCTCACCTCATGCTCTTTGCAATGGAGAATATCCCTCCCCTAAGGGAACTCAGCATTGATTATGGAATGGCTGATGACTACACAGGGAAGCTTGCCATCTGCAATTGACTACCTCATGGGAACTGTTGCAGTTTTGAGAGTGATGCAGCATAGCTATTTTCGGCACATCATGTACTAAAGGTAAGCAACCATAATAGTTCATAAATCATTTAGAGTTTGGAACTATGACAGTCATCATAACATTTTCTTGAATGCTGCTTTTGCAATTATATTCTGTAAATTGATCGTCTTTGTACTGTAGCTGCATGTGGTCGTTGCTCTTTGCATCTGTCTTGCATAAGCTGGTTGAAGTCCTTTGTGCTTTGAATTCCCAGAGTGATTCTGTTCATGTCTGGCAGTCTTAATTCCATCTAGCTCTGAGAGCCTCTGACAACCTCTTTGGCATGTCACTGTCCTTTCTTTACAATTGTAGAATCGACACAAGCTATTTAAATATGCATACGATAGATTGGTCGTAAAGGCATATCAAATGCATTTGAGAGTATTTTCCGTTTTGAATAATCTTGAATCAGATGTCCTGTAATTATTCAGAGCTAGATTACAGCTATATTGGGCTCTACTTTTTTCTAATTGTACATTTTGTTCTTTGCTTTCTATGACTAAGGAGTTTCCAATTTTACTGGATAAAAAAAAGAAGCTTCCGATTTAGCCGTGAAGAATTATACACACTAGAAGTGTTGAAATTTGAAATATTAATTGCCCCAAACTGCACTAAAGAAAGTATATCCTATGCCATCTTGATTAGTTTCTTTCTGCTTTAGTACGAAATAGCATTATCTGTCCCTTATTTAGGAGTACTTGCATACTTTGAATACTAGTAATGTTCTCATCTTAAGAGTGCTCAAGTGTTTCAGTTGAAGTACCTTAACAGATTGCGAATCATCTCTGGTAGTATCTAAAAACAATCAAGACACTAATCAGTAAAATGTCATTTCCTCACCTTTTTATGAAGATTGTGGCTCCTTCCACTTCCACTTTATGTGCTACACGCCTTTTCTGATAAGGAATAGTAATATACCCACCTTGCTTATGTATGCTGTCTTGATGATTATTGATCTTGTTTAATGCTAATTGTCCTCTACATCTTTTTTTGTGTATTGATTTCATTCACTTGCATATATGGTGGGAGGCCCTATTATAATATACTTTATTTGAGTAAAATTAACTTCATCGAACGTCTGGGAAAAGGACTTAGAATGTTGTAACCTCCTTTTTACATGTTCTATATCCTTGTTTTGCACATCAGTATCTCGAATTCTCAATGCTTATACCTTTGTGATGTTGGAGAGAACCTAGCATGTAAGCTTTTGACTTGTGGTAGTCACTAACAACTATATTAGCTAAACATTCAGCTGACGTTGAATTATTTCTCGTGCAGATGAAGGCGCGGTTGTTGGTGAACCTTTTCCCTATTTCCTTTGCTCGAGAATACTCACAATCTTGATGATAGAATCTAGTCCACATAACCTAGATTTCAAGGTGTGTTCAATGACTATCTGAGAAGATAGAAGAAAGTTTCTTGCAACAACTAACTTGGAAGTAATATTCTTCCCCATTATAAGAACTCATGTTATAGTATTAGCTGCTACTTGTTTGTGACTTCCATTCTCAAAAGAGAAAAAGAAACCTATTAGCTTTGTAAATATGAAGATTGAACTTCATATGATCATATATAGAAATTTGTATCAATCCTTTGTCATGGATAGTTGTAATCGAGATCAATGCCTTTTTGGATCAGTTACCAACTTTGTACTGTCTTTCAAATTTTTGATTAATATTGTTATCTAATGCATTGGATGTCATCAAAGGCAGCT